>VDFB02362603.1:0-30387 GCA_007258455.2 Sequoia sempervirens | reverse complement strand
AATCTTATCAACGAAATTTATTTTAGAGCATACCATTTGTATAATGATAAACAAGACCAAAACATAAGAGAAAAAGAACATCAGCATTTAAACAAAGTGCATGAGACACATTTAATTTGAGAATCATTTAAAAAATAAAATAAAGAAAAAAAAATTGGTAACCAAGGAAAATGGTGGAAATTTGATTGGAAAAGGTAGAAAAGCATCTCTCAAGTCTTTTCTCTTACACTAGTAATGTAGGTCATTCTAGCCAAAGGAAAGAAAATAGTGCATAGATGGGAAATAAAAATGAAGGAATTTGTGTTAAAGAAAATGACAATTTTTTCCAAGTTATTCCTTTGACCGTAAGGAAAATGTGCTCAAACTCTTAAACACGTATTTTTTCTTTTATTAAAAATTAAAAATTACATTGAGAGCTTCACTAATAGATTTATAAGAGAGGAAGCTCTCGAAAAACCTAGAGGACTATTTTTATAATCATAAATTAAAAGGATAGAGATTTAATGAGTGATTAGTTCATAAGAGAGTAAGGAATCTTTTAAAAAGCACTTAGAGAAAAAATTATTTTAATGGGAGATTAAACATTATCATGATTATTTATAAAAATGAATATCTATTGAGGATTATTTTAATGTAGTGAATTTTTCATTTTTCATTTTTTTAAATAAATAGTCTAATGTTTGTGTAAGAGTTAGTATGTGAAAATTTTAAATTATCAAAATCAGTCTATTTTTCTAAGTGATCCAAACTGGCAACATCTACCCAAACATCAGGGTACACATTTGATTGTATTTATTAATTAACTATAAAAAATGTTGTATTCTTGTTTTTATTTAATTAATAAATGCGGTCAATGGTGCATTTTGATGTTTGGATAGCTAATACAATCCAAACTCAACCCTCAAATATATTATTTTTGGTCTTGATTGAAAACTATAGGCGGGGCCTTGAACCTAGTTCATGACTAACATGTAAACTTGGCCCCTTTTACCAAATTTAAAATTAATTATGTAACCAAGCAAACTTGCCTCCAACTGGTCATTGCCCATTAACTCAAGTGTGAAATTTTCAAATTGGCATGCTATGGTATTCTATAAAAAGACAACCCCAATTTATTTTTGGGATCTAATTCAATCCATCTATCAAATCATTCACTCTCAACATCTAAATTCATAAGGATATGTGTAGGTAGTTGCATTCTACTTTATGTTTCTATGAACTTGTTACAAATTGTTTTATCAATTAATGGGCTTGACTAAGACACAAGAAGGGAATCTAATTGACTTCCCTATCTTAGTCTTTCGATTTCTAATGGTCCATTCAATCACCACATTTTTAAACACGTAGAGGCACTATAATAAATAGATCATCCACTTATTGCAAATAAAGCTAGGTACCTATATCTTTCTTTGTCAATCTCAATACATGCTCTAGTATTTTACTGAGGGTTGGATTTACCTAAGTACATGTTAATTGTTGTAATTAATACTTTAACCTTAATGATTTGAACAATGCTATTTTTTATTTTCTTTTTTATAGATACCAGTAGGTTATATATGTATTTGTATCTCTAACTTTATAGAGCTAATTACAACATTATGAGGGAGCAAACATCTAAATTAGATGTCGCCCTTTGACTAACCTACCACAAATAGGAAGTTTAAATTGTTGAAGTCACCAAGGAGCCGAATTTAACCCTTAATAGATAGTATAATAAAAAGTCAATACCATTATCCTCACCAATTAAAACACAATTCTTTAATATTTTAATCCTTATTATAAGCAAACAAATACTTCTTATATTTTTATCTATTATATTTATTAGAAAAAAAAGTCATGCACAAATCTATAATCCATAATAAAATGTTACCATTACACCCACGAATATATCAATAATTACCCAACTTTTAAAAAAAAAAGATTATTAAATACAAGAGGATAATTAAAAGGCAAAGAACAGGGCATATTTAGTAGTTCTCAACACAAATTTGAGAATATTTAAAGAAATGAAAATAAAGAAAGCTCAACTGATGGCTAAAGATAAAGTAACAAGGCATTTCTCTCTTTAACCTCTCATTGGTTAAGAAAACAAAGTACCGACACAGGAACAAATAAATAAAAGAAATTATTCCAGACGAGAACAAAGTGAAAGGGAATTTAGCTTGTACGGACTCCATGGGAAACGTGTAAGGAGGCTTCAGAAACAAGCCTCAGGACATTTTATAAACTGACAGAGTATGCAGAGAGACTCAGTGACAGAGTGATCAGTTTATCAGAGAGTGAGGAAGCTTGAAAATAAACGCTTGAGAAAGATGTATGCTGAAGTTTTCCTTGCTGTCAAAAATGGCGATCTTGATGCTATTAAGAAATTGCATGGCCAAGACCCTCGACAACTGAGGGAAGTTACTTTTGAACGCAATACTGTTCTGCACATTGCTGCAAAGGAAGGCCATTTGGAGCTCCTTCAATGGATTCTTAACAATGTCAAAGGCTGCTGTCTGTCTGGAGCTCGCAATGCGGATCGCAATACGGCGCTGCACGAAGCTGCTAAGCGGGGAAATCCTGAGATAATTAGGACTCTTATCCGCTACAACAAGTGTCCAGCCGCTAAACGCAACCAGTTTGGAGAGTCGGCCCTGCTAATAGCTTCAGAGCACGGTCACGTGGACGCAGTTAAGTTTTTGGTGGAGGCCACGCCTTTATATCTCATCATCTGGCCAAGGAATGATCACCAAACATGCCTCCATGTTGCTGCTTACGGAGGGCATTCTGGTAAAGCAATTTTCTTTCAAGATTTTTTTTTTTTTTTAAATTATTTGCTATAAAAATAAGTCATAGAAAGTTTGTCACTAAATGTGAGTGTTATATACTATATTTTTAACTACTATTTAAGGTGTTGGTTTTTTAATAAACTTATATGTTTCTAATCATTAAGACTGTTATTAATGTGATACAGAGATTGTGAAGCTGATAATTGAGAGGCCAAGTTTTTGCAACATATTACCTCTCATAACACTTCAAAATGATGTCTATGGTGCCACACCTTTGCATTGTGCCGTCCATGGAGGAGATGAAAAAATTGTTAAAGAAATCATAAATGTTTCCTTGTATCCATGGAATATGCTTTGCTTTGACATGAGTTTAATGACAAAGAAGGATACTTTTGGAAGGTGTGCAGTGCATGTAGCAGCCATTAAGGGTCGTTGGGACATGATTGATATATTCATTTCAACCATGCCAGACTGTGTTGAAATCCGTAGTGATGACCTTAAAACTGCTCTACACTTTGCTGTGGAAAATAATCAATTTGAGGTGGTGCAAAAACTACTCTTTCTCTATAAGCCCGAAGAAGTTGCAAAATTGGTGAGTTATGATCGAGATATTTCTGGAAACTCGGCACTACACCTAGCCACCATAAATGAAGTAGATCCTCAGGTTAGTTTTATCTATTCTTTTATTAACTAATATATGTTTATATTATTTAAATAGCTTCATATTTCTTGAAAACTAATTCTTATTAATTTTTTAAATGAACTTGTAACTTCTTTAAATTTTTATATTTATTTTATTTTGATAAACCACCAACTTTTAAAACTATGATCATTTACTTACTAATTTTTAGGCTAACACCCATTTACCTTATATATTATTTAAAAAATAGTCTCATTAACATCAACTATTACCAATTGTCACTTCTTTTCAATGTTCCTTTACTCAAAAGGATAAAAGTGTCTTGTCCTTATAAAGAAAAGTTGAAACCATATTGAAGAGAGTGAGCAAGCCATTTGTATAGTTCTATTTTTAATTAAGATATTTCTATCAAGATTCAACCACTAGTTTTATGAGTCAAACTTATTGACCCATCATTCATGAGTAGTGGTTTACAAGAACCCATATCTCATGATAATAAATGGTCTACTTAGCACTCATTGTATTTAGGTGATGCTCATAGAGGTGAAGCACCAAGCCTTCTCGAGAGGTCACCCATCCCAATACTACTCTATCTCAAGCACGCTTAACCACAAAGCTTTTTTCCAAGGTTAAGCCCACTTAGCTCGCAACCCCATATGTAAAACCTTCAACAAGTGTTGTGCCTTATGAACCATTCATTATAGAGCCTCTTTCACTCATATATTTTTAATGTTACTGCTACTTATCTATTTTTAATGTTGCTCCTAATTATGTGCATATTATACATTATAATCTAAGAAAAACTGCATGTCCTCGATTAATTGAAATCTTCTATTTCACTATTTTCTAGAAACATGACATAATAACTATGTTAAATAGGGTAGATAATGTTATGTATAATAAATACATATAAACTAGAGCTCCAAAGAAAGGTCATATTTTCTAGATCTACTAGTTAGTGGTAAAGACGATATTTGACACAAAGTATGCCATTGCCTCTTGATGTGATCCAAGCCATAGATCCTTCTAGATTAGTAAGACCTTCTTTAGAAGCAATGCCACCCATATAACTAATTTTTTAAAAGTAAAATATGGAAATTTGTTGCAAATTTGAGATTGTATGAACCATTTCCCATGGGAAGGTACATTGCCTAGTTCGATAATCTAGTAAATAAGAATCACTAGCTTTTTTGTGCATTTGATTCTATCCTAAATTATATGTTCTACTTCTATTGGAATGTTACAATTAGGATTCCTTTGGGCTAGATAAAGTCATTATAATATTCAATGTGTCAATAAATGTAGATGATGTAGGAATAAGTTTATAAAAATCAAAAAATTCTACAAAGGAGAATTCATATTTATTATGTTACAACACTTTACAAATCTCTTGTTTTATAAGAAAAAATAGAGACTAAACTCCAGACAAAAACACTAAGTCATTGTGTGAGACTAAGTTTGGCGATTAAGTAAAAAATAACTTGCTAAAAATAGAAGATGATCTCAATAATGAGAGACATAGAAGCAAACTTATCCTACATGCACATAATAGAGATAGTATAATAAAACAAAATGATGCATAGTGCACTCTAACACTATATGTTAGATAAATATATAATAATATTTAAGGTATCACACAAATGTGGATGATATAGCAACATCCCTAATCTCAAGTCAACAAAAACATTTTGATTTTATCCAAGTGTATAATTTTGTTTGGTCATGTTATTTCTTCTTATATGTTCCTAGTCCTAGATAAGTGTATGTTATTTGGGTAGAGTTGGATTTTATTTTGGTTCAATTTTTAAAATAATATTTTTTTTTTCTACACCTTGTTTCATATATTTATTGCATCTCATTTCCCTTTATAAAATTTTCCTCTTCTAATTTCTCCTCTTACTTTTAATCATTCTTGAAGATAATATTAGGATTCTAATATAATGTATTGTTTTTTATCCCTAAAGCATAGGATGATGATGGAAAATAGAAGCAATTTGAGAAGCCACTAGAGGAAAGTAGAGAAGATAGGATCTTAAGAGATATTTGTAAAACAAGAAATGAAACAAAACAATTGTGATACAAACTTCTCAAGAACATAAAATCTAAAAGAGCTAATTGACTAGATTATGAATATGGAAGAATATTTCAAGTATAGTGATGCTTCTAAACCTTAGAGAGTGTGACTGCAATAAACCAAGTTGGAGGTCATACAACCATATGGTGGAAGGAATTGTAAATGTGAAGAAATTGAGGAAGAGATAAGATAAATTGTTGGGGTAAGATGGTTTCCAAGATGAAGGAATTTTCTTTTTGGTAATTATTAGCCAAAACTATTAAAAATATCTAAAATCCAAGATAAAGAAAGATAGGTGTTAAGAATTACACCGAGTTCTACAATTTTATTATTCACTTAGGGAATAATTAGGTAAACCAAGAGAAAGCGGTATGAGAATGGAATGAAGCTTAAAATTTAAGACATAATAAGTATTCTTAGGATCATGATGGTGGAAGAAGCTTAATTGCATGCCTTGAAGGTCTAGACAAGAAATTATCTAGAAGGAAACACAAAGGTAACATAGAGTAATAAAATTTACTTAAGATAGATGTCAATATATTACTAAAGGCACTAGTATAGATAAAAAGGTGAACCAATCACATACCAAAGAGAAGTCATGGGTAAGGACAAATCAATTCACCAAGGGCACATAGTGGATATGGTAGAAGGGTAAGATGATTCTTGGAAAGAAGATTATTTTACCTCATATGATCTTCCATTAAACACCCCAGGTAAATAAAAGTGAGATTCTCACTTTCTCTTAAGGGAGTACCTACTAAAGGAAAACCAAAATGGTTCACCTTATGTATGGATATCCATGTATATCCATCAAATTAGGTTTACCTTTACACTTTATCAATTATTATTATTATTTTTTGATCAGTAATGGGCACTTTTTAAGGTGCCTAACACTATAGTTGTTCAAACCCGTGAGCCCACAAGCCCAACGAAGGAACAAAGCCTACAAGCTAAGTGGCCCAATGAGGGTTTGAACCTTGGTGGTAGCGTTACCAAGCAAGTGTTTCAACCACTACATTTTATGGGTCACCCCTAAACTTTACCAATTATTATTCATAATTTATTTTCCTTTTAGTCTTTCCAATTATGCCACACAATATATTTTTAATTTTTTACATTTTTGTTCAAGCTTCTATACCATCCAATTCACTTTTGTGATTTCTTGTTCTATTGTTCCTTCCTAATATATAAATTTTCAATGTTAAACATTAATTATATGTCAAATATTTTTAGTAACTCAACTTCATATGAATTAGAGTAATCACACTTTCATATGATCTTGCATGACCCAAACTTATTCATCTTTAATTTATTATATGTACGCTATGGAAATAGTTTTTTCCTTAGATATATCATCACTTCATCTCCAACATTATATACCTTGTTTTCCCTCTTCATATAATCCTTATATTTTGGAATTCACTTTCTCTAACTATTTGCTTCATCTCTAATATCAATCAATTCTAATATATTTCTAAGATTCTAGTCATACACTATCTAAAATGATTTTTCCTTGTACTTACTATTCACTAAATTATTATCAAAAAAATCTTCTTGCACTAATATTGTATCTCAATTTATTATCTTTTTTCTTATCAAAGACCTTAAAAATTTTCTAAAGATCTTAAAATTATTTTTTTCGTCTTTCATTACATCCTCTAGAAATAGCCAATAAAGATTGGTATTCAACCTCTTGCTTTCTTGAGAGAGAGGTAGCTAGTCATAGATAGGGGCATGGAAATTTTGGAGTTTGGTAGGGTCAATAAAACCTCCTAAAAATTTTAAGTCAAGTATTTCACTCTCTTGGTTTACAATAGGAAAATAACATGATCACATCCTAGTGTGTCTATTCAATATAAATAGAGTGATACTTCACAAATAATCATACCTAGAAAGATATTGGGCTTCTAGGAAATCCATGTTATCTAACAATCTTCCTAAAAATAAGTCAACTATATGTATGATGTAATTAGTTTTCTTGCATGATATAAATAAATTTATCTTAGAAATTTATTAACCATAAAAATAGAGCCAATTCCTCTATGTGTTCTTGGTAATCCTAATACAAGAGTCATGCTTAGATCATTCTAGGGATTATTTGGAAAAAAATGGCATATAATTTAATATTTTGGTTTTTATTTAGGTTGAATTGAAAAATCCTACAAATTTGAAGATCACCTTTCACATCCTTAATAATAATAATGACCTACATTCATATGCATTACATCTCATTATATCTCATCATGGTATCATCCTGTCTTAAAATTGGCCAAATATTTTTCACTTGTACTAGCACCTTATAATCCTTTTGCAACCATGAGATTCTATTTAATTTGATCTTTTATATTTCTCAATTTTACCTTGTCGAGAATCTCATTTGGCATAAGATTATCAATACTTCCACTTCAATATGACATTGAATTTTAGCAATAATTTTTATAGTGGTGAATATTTTCCAATTGGCTAATAGTTGAAATTGGGGATTCAAAATTTGGCTGATATTACAAGTTGTAAGGTGACCTAAATCACCACATTTTTACAAAATTTTATTTTAGTCCTAGTTAAATCACCAAAACATTTATTTTGTTAAACTTTTAAATTCAAAAATTTACCATAATATTTGATATCTAATTAGATTGGATTTAACTAAATTTCATAAGTTATAGTAGAAAATGAAATTAATTTACCAATAATATTATATAATTAATAGTTGCTTTAAGGCTATATCACCAACTTTTAATCATCAACATTGATTTTATTTATAATCTAATGATTGGGTTTGTATTCCATGGGCTGAAATTTACCCACAGAACTCAAATGCCCATCGAGCCCAAAATTGTATTGGGTCATTGATGATTTATAATATAATAGATGAGGTTAAATTTCATGGGACAAAATGTACCCACAAAGCTTCAATGCCTATAGGGCTTGAAATTGCATTTGGGCCCATGGGTGTTGGAGCTTCACCGGTACATTTTGGCCTACAAAATCGAAACCAAACCATTAGATTATAAATAAAACCAATAGTAGTGAAAATTAATTTAGGTCTAATTTAAAATATATTAAGGAATTATAGACATGAGCATTACACCTTAAACTAGTCAATCATTACAACCCTTAGCCCCTTACATTTCCATAAGAATTTAATTTTTTTTAAAGGAACTTGGATTTTGCATGCTAATTAATTCAATTTCTTATTTTTATCAATATTCTCTAAGATTCTACAAATTTCTATTGATTTTTAAAAAAGCCAATAAAATTATTTTATTTTTTCAAAAAATGAATGATAAATTATTTTGTTCCAAAAAATATAATATTTTCTATGATTTTGTATATTTTTCAAAGGGGGTTTCTTAAAGTTATTACTAAAGTTAAGCCTTATGAAATTTCCTTATCAATTTAATTCTCTATATTGATTCTTCTTTATCTACACTATATTAAGCTTCGAAAACACTCTTTTCAATAATAAAAACTCACCTCTCTCTAGTTAAATCACTCATCTTGGTGATCCAACTAATTAGTCATTTGCATGGGTAGATCTTATGGTTTCTTTAGTTCTTCTATTTTAGGTTCTTTTTCATTGTAGACACTCAAATGATCTATGTCATTTTGCCCACACTTAAAAATTGTGCCACAAAATGATCTTCTCTATCTTCCAATTCTACCTCTACCTCATTTATACCTATCAAATATTTCGTTGTGGTATGATTTATAAATTTTTTTTACTTCTATATATTCATTTCCATAGCCTCTACCATTGCCTAGATGTCTTACTCTATGCAAGTCTTCACCTCTTCCTTTTTCTATATTTTTCTTCATATATAATCTCTTAACTAATTTATCTTCTTCCTTCAAGAAAATTTGATATACTTGTTTGACTAGTTTCATCATCATCAAACTTAATTCCTCTTGAATATAACCTCTCAAATCATTGATATATATCTCCACCTTTTCTTAATTAACATTGTGATGACCAACCCTAATAGTCAATTTATAAAAATTCTTCAAGATAGTCCTTCATATTGATATATTTTATGTTAAATTCTAATATTTATTTCATATATCTAATTGATACTATACCAAAATAAATTTAGTTTTTTTAATTTTCTACCATCATATCTCACATTTCAATGTTTTATTTTCTTCTTCTATTTCTCTCTACTTGCACTCCTTTCCCTTGTAATGCAACATTACCTTTTAATTTTTATATTAGCATAATTCACTCTTTCAACAGATAACTATTTTTCACACTCAAAAGTATTCTTCTATTTTGGTCAACCAATATATTAGTTCCTTAGGATTTAAACTACCACAAAAACTAGAAACATAAATTCTATACTTCTTACTAATACTTTAAATAGCCTTTAACATCTACACTTGATCTTGATCTTCAACATCTTCATATTCTTTGGTAACATGTTTTCCATTTTTTATTTTCTTCATCACTTTTATCATCTATGGGATTATGACCCCTTTTATCTTTTTAAATAACATCAAACCAAATTTAGATATTTGTCCTTAATTTAAATAATTATTTTATTATTCCTACAATTTTAACAACACCTTGACCTCTATTCAGTCTTCACAGAGGAATACTAATATTAGATATTATATAAATGACCAAACAATTTGGTGATTTATTCATCATATTTCCTTGATACATTTGATGGAAACTAAAATATAGGATTAAAGCAATAGGAAACATGCATAAAATGTGAATGTTATCCTATACTAAGTATGAAACTCATATTATAGAAAAATGAATGAAATAATGAAAAAAAAAGAAATATCATACCATTAAATATGAATTTGGTGAGCTTAAGTGATTGCTCCAAGTGATAATTAACATTTGTAGAGGGTGGGTACCCAATCCTTCAACGTGGCCATGTTGGATCCAATTTTTTCCTTGGAAGTGACTTAAGCATTGCTTGATTTATATACTTGATGATGATAAATGGAGTGTTGAGATTGATTTAGGATGGAGCGTTAATATTACTTAAGAGGAAAGTTGAATTTGAATTTGAGAGGGAGAAGGGATTTAATTTTAGTGATTGGTGGATGGGGGCTAGGATTGAATTTATTAGATGAATGTTTAAGATTGAAAGTTAGTTTGAATTTTGATCAAGAGGTGGTTAGAGATGGGTGGATAGGATTATTTTAGTTAACTTGGTATTGTAAGATATCTCATTTTTCTTAATCACTCTTCTTTAAGATTTAAAACTTCTCTAATACTAATTAATGTAGTCATACATAAAGGATCCAATTAGGGATAATCCAACCATACAACATCCTACAAATAATGCACAAACTTATGTAGTAAATTGCAAATATTAAAATAATACCCTTTGTAACAAATAAAAAAACCCTTTTTATAATTTAAATTCTAAAATATATCAAAATAATGTATTCATATTAGGGTTTACAATCATAATAAGAACCTAGTCTTGAATTAAAATGAAATAAAAGAATTACCAAATGTATTTTTCTCAAATCACTATTTACTTAGCTTATCTATAACATTATAATCTTCAAATATTTTGAATTCCCTCTTTTGGATAGAGAAACCCACCTTTCTATGTTGAATTAATGTTATTTTTTTGTAAACAAGGATGCAATATATTGACACCAACAAAAAATTTCATACATTTTCCTATGTGGATTTCATAAGGATCATGATTCTAGTATTGAATGAGTCCTCCTATACATGCTCATTGAAATTAGAAACTTAAATAAATATGTATCTATGACCCATATTTTATGGGTGTGGTAAGATGTAAGGTTTAAAACTAAATGTGGCATTAACTCCCTCTAACTAATAATATCATTCATGAAATTATTACATTTAAGTTAGTCTAAGATTAAAATGTGTAACACTAGAAATTCAAATATGCATTTCTTATGTCAACATTGGAAGTCGCATCATATTAATTTAGAATAAGCACTTAGCAAAGATCTAGCATTATATAGTAAAGTCTCTTGAAAGTATACTATCAATTAGAAGGCTTTATGATGAAATGTAATACCTCACAATAGAAATATTGTATACAACTCTATGTTTTGTACTAATGACTAAAAAAATATCCTAAATATATGAATGTTTACCTATTTAGTGGACTTAATAAATGGTCAAATGATCTTAGTTTATCATTAATCATTTCATTAATAATATAATTTTTTGAAACATATGTGAAAATATCAAGAGATATATAGAATGCTTCAATTAATATAAGGATCCAACTTTATTTTTCTTATTAGATTAAACACTTTTTTATTCTTGATAATAATAGAATAAAATTTATATGAATGTCAATATTAAAGTGATGCTATTAGATCTATCTAAGTGGTATTTGTAATTAAATTAAAAAATTAAAATAAAACAAAATTAATAATAATATATATGCATTATTTATTGAGAAAATTAGATATTTTTGTTTGTAAATAATAATTGATTGAAATCCAATTTTTTTTCTTAAAAGTTAAATTAAATAGTATATAACATCAAGCATAGATTGAACAATTAAACTATTGAAAATTTTAAACAATCATCACAAATATGACTCAGTTTACCCATTAAAAATGTTAAAAATAGAATGTGCAACCCAAAAATATATAAAATGATTGTCCAATCATAATTACTAAACTATCAATTCTTATCCAATATACTAAATAAATATTACCTAATATAGATACACATGTCTTTCATTTTATTACATTGTAATGCTAAGCTAACCATGATCCACGAGATTTTTAGAAAATTATTAAATTTATGGAATGGTGACAATCTTATGTCATATAAAACACAAACCCTACCTTGTTTTCTAAAATCTATTCAATTTAGTGAATGCCAATGATGAAAATTTGTATTCATGTTTTTTTATTAAAATATTTCTTCGCATAATGTTTTTTATTAGCGGTAAAATAGGTTTTGAAGGGACCCTGAAACCCTTTACAAAAAGAACAATTGAAGCAAAATAAAATTACAATGAGCACACATCAGCCAAAAAATAGCATACCATCAGCACACCAATAACCAAAAAGAAAGACAAAAGCAACAAGACTACATATTCTTGAAAATATCTACAACTTCCATATCCCTAGCCACAGTCTTCCAATAATCATCCATAGCTTCAGGCATATCTTTACCAGGGGCCCCAACCTACACTTTGGTCTTGTTGTGCGTTCTAGCACAGGACCACCCACATTAACCTCACTAATCAAAACACTTTGCACCCCAACAACTCTATCAATAGAACCCTCTTCCTCCATATGTATACCACCAGCACTAGCACCCTCACTAGGATCCATCTCCTTGCACTTCTTGGCCACATCAATAGGAGTGGAGATGCCCATAAACTCATAATTCACAGCAGTCCCCTCCCCACCCTTCACCAGATTCGTACTAATCTTTTCCCACTAGACTTCCAGGGTCAGGATTCTTTCTTCGAACACCAGTTTCATCTTCAGCGTTTGTTCAACAACAATCCTTAGAGACTCAAAAAATTCATCAACTTGATTTTGAACCGAGGAATCACTCAATTTACTCACCGCCCCGTGACCCTAACATTGGTCATATTCATTTCATGAAACATCCATTTAGCCAATTTAAACAAAGACAAGGATCCCTCCTTAGCCATCTCTAAAACATTGGAAACTTCCTCACAATCAAAGTTAACAAACTTCCTCACTTTATTCTTTTTAATGAAAATTTTAAATTAATCAAAGAATAACAATAATTGTTTGCATCTCTCTCTTGTATTCTTATTTTTTTATTGTCATTAAATTTTCAATTTCTATTTAATATTTACTAAAAAAAAAAAAAAAATAGCTATTATATCCCTCCACATTTCCCTAAATTTCATGGAAAATTAATTTATTAGAATGACTTATGTTTTAGTGTGGTAGATTTTTACATTTTATCTTAGGTATTCTTGTCATTTCAAAAAAAAAAAAGTAATTATGTATTATTATAAATAAGTTTTTGAATAATTTAAATTATGTACTCTTTTAATAAATTTTAATTATTATAATTTTTAATAATTTTTCTATCGTTACTTTGTGTTATTGTTATTATATTTATTCTTATTGTTAATATTTATCAATAATTAATTTTATGAATAAATATTTCATTTATGATAACTTTTTATGAAATTATAATCTATAAAATAAGCTTAGCATTTATGATTAAAGAATGTAATTTTTATAAGATAAATAGATTATTATTATTTTGTATGTTAAAAAAAAATTAAGTTGACAATTAATTATTGGTTGTGCAGCTTGTAGAATATTTGGTATCATTTCCAAAAGTAAATGTAAATGCTATCAATAGCAATGGATTCAATGCACTAGATATAGCTAAGTCATATATTGCTACATCTAATGGAAAACCTCAATGTGAGAAGATCAAAAGTATTTTAGAAGATGTTGGAGCTTCTGAAACTTGCATAGTCAATTCAAAGCCTAAAAAAATAATGGATTCAAAAAATGAGGGTGGTGAGGATAAAGTCTTCGACGTGGACACACTAGTGGCATCACTCATTGCTTCTATTACATTTGGAGCTATATTTCAAGTACCAGGTGGAGTTATGAGTGGTAACAAAAATAAAGAAGAATATGAAGTTGCTAATTTGAGATTGAATACACTTTTCCAAGTATTTTTATTCTCTGACAGTCTTGCCTTGTTTTCTTCACTCACAGTAGTCATTTCTTGGTTATTTCGTGAGCGATTAAGTGTTAGTTCCAAAAAAAATCGATCATTGTTAGCCAATTTTTCAGTGTTGAGCTTGGGAACCTCCATAGCCTCTACATCACTTGCATTTTTAAGTGCAACCATCCTTGTCACAATACCTCGAAATTATGAAGACATGAAGCATAAAGATCAAAGGCATTTCAACAAATACCAACTCTTATTGGGAGGTGAAATATTCACAGCATTCATTGTGCCAACACTTGCACTTATTTTTCTGTCACTATTGTGGGTTATTGAATACTATTTCAAAGCTACAATAGAACAACAAGCTCAACTTTGGAAGCAACTCAAACAAGTTTCAATATACATAATTCCATCCTTTTCCATTATATTTGGAATAATTGTATGTTATGGAGTAGCATAATTGTTGAGATGATAATGTATAAAACATACTTTTATCAAGTATGGTTTGATACTGATAAATTTTTATTCAATATATGTTGGTATTATTATTTTATTAAAGATATCAGTGAAATTGGAGCTAGCTATGAGTTGCTTCTCTACTAACCTTAGAGAGAAATTATGATTATATTTAATTTTAATTAGAATATTTTCATGACATATTTTATCTAAATTTTGTGCATTAATTTTTTTGTATTTTACAATATCATTTTAAAGAAGAGTTACAAATAACATTTAAAACTATTAGTGACCGTATTTTAACAATATTAGTGTTAGTATATCATCTTAGTTTGAAGAATTTATATGTTGAATTATTATCTTGTATTCAATAACAAAATAATTGATTTTAGAGTATACATTTAATAAGTTTAGTTTAATTAATTTGACATTTTATTATCAAATTTAAAAAAATTAAATTGATGTTTAAATTTTAAATGACCTACAATACTTAGATTTGATAATAAAAGAAATATATATTAAAAATTACAAATAATAAATTTTAAGAAGACTCCCCTGAACCACACAAATAAGAACAAAACCAACATACCAAGCAAGAAAAAAAAAGAGAGAGAGAAAGGGAGATATGCTTTTAAAATAGAAAACTAGCTAAAATTTTACTGACTTTCTTAAGCCAAAATATTGAAAATTTAATTCTCAATTGCTAGATTTTTAAGATTTTCTTTAGAGGGATGGTAGATTTAGTACATATAAATTTTTATTTAAGCTTAATATCATTGGTAAGCATTTTTTTGTTATTTAAATTTTGAACCATTTTATTTTACTTTTATAAATATTATGTTTGAAATTTATATTCATGAAATAATTGAATCTATATATATTTCTTGTATTTAATTTAAATTTTTAAATATATTATAGTTTATAATAATATTCTAAATATAAATATATTTCCTAATAAACAATACTTTCAACTTTTGTACTCGTGAACAACATATTATAATTATGATTTATGAGACTGGTATTATTCATCTAGTAATAACATTCTAAATACATAACCAACTACCATGCAAACATGCATTAGAAATATATTATTGTTACACAAGAATTGAAATTACTTCCATAAATGGATTATTAAGAATATGTACATCTAGGGTTGGTGAGGAATTGCTAATAAAAGGTGGTGTTTTTGTTCTTTCCATCAAGGTTCAAACCTTGTTGGGGTGTTATTGTTGAATGGTTATATTGGGGATGAGGTCGCTCATTTGTGACCTCATTGATTCATAGATTTGGATCAAAAGTATTTACCCCTTGAAAAAAAGATAGAATAGTTTTAAATAATTTTTTACTATGAATTTTTTTAATTAAAATTTATAAGAGTTTTATAAGATAATATCCTATTCTTTGATCTTAGAATAAATTATGATTTCATCACAATAACATATGTGTATATATGTATACGTATATGTATATAAAATAATTCTAATAAATTTATATTGAATTTATTTTGTTTTAAATTAGTTTTATGAGTATGGCTTATACATGAAAATAGTAGAATTTTGAATTTCATAAATAAATGGAGGGTGCACTAAATTCGAAAATCAAAGACATTTACAAGTGAAGTTTCAAATAATAGCAACAATTCTAGGATATTGAGAAGATTTTAATTAGGGGAGAGGGGAAATTGAGGTATAGATTTACCCTTGGTGTCTTTGCTATCATTGGGGAATTCATGTCTGCATCTAAGTTACTTTTAAATAGTTACATTCATTTTTGACTAATCACCAACGTCTCCCTTCAGATTCGTGACATGGAATAACCACCTCTTGTGGATCCGTTAACCTCTAGTATTTGTATTGGGAGTTAACAAGGCGATCTTTTGGCACAATTGTAAATATTTTCCAACAAATGGTATTAGAGTTGTGGTCGTGGGTTTAAATCCCCTCGAGTGATGCCAAGGGGTGGATTATTAAGGACTAATCACCAGCATCTCTTGAAAATGTTCCAATATTATTATTAGGTTGATAAAAAATAGAAGGTTTCCTCATTCTTTAAAAAATTCCAAGGGTTTCTTTATTATAATTTTTGAGTGGGAAGATGAAAGAGATTTGTTCCTCAATATTTCCCATTGGATGTAGAGAATTCCTACCTATGTGTATCTATAAATGGTGTCCAAGCTTTGATCTATTATGATGCACTCTATTCAACTTCCAACTTGAGTCTAATCATGCAATTTACTAGAGGAGTGTTGGTCAATCTAGGGTCTCTCATATATTGGTGATGGCCTTGGGTATGTACATTCCATTGAACAAGATATTCATGATGGAAATTCAAGGATATACATGAATGGATATAAATTTTAGCCATTTAATCAATCCTTAAAATCATATCCAATATTTTTAATATGGTGAATAGATTCAATCAATGAAGATTAAAGAGATAAGATGATGTAGGAGCATCTGAGTGCACAAGCAATCTTGCACACCCAAAAAGAAAATTATGTTTTTCTTTGATTCTTGTTGGTTGTGTTTTGCAGGCATGAATATTATTTTAATTATATTTCCTTCCCAACTCTTTGAAATTTAATTCAATTAGTTGAGTGTGAATTTGATTTAAATTTGGTGACAAAGGTGCTGAAAAAATAATAATAATTGAAATTTGGGAGTTACAAAGAATCCCACACCCAGGAAAAAGGAGGCAATTCTTAGTATGTTGTAACTTCTCTTTATATTTAAAAATTTGCAAATTAAAATGGCAGTGGGGAAATCTAGGTGCCTGGCAAAGGAGGTAGTGGGGTGAATGGTGAAAGGAGCATTTTTGGAGAACCAATGAATTTGTTGGATATAAATTGAAGAGGAGATAACAACAATGCCTAGGAGGTAAAGTAAGAGAAAATTGTAAGAAAAGTAATGAGAAAAAGCTCCATGGGGAGAGGAAAATATAGTAATTATGGATATGACCTTACAAGAATCACAATAAGGCTAGAAGCCCTAGAGATAGCTCAATGGAGAGGAATTCCTACTAGGGATGTTAGTGAGGAGGAAGAGGAAGCACTAGAAGTTGTTGAGGTAGGAGGGTAAGATGCAAAAGGGGATAGATTATTGCAAGTTTTGTCAAAGCTAGGAGGTAAGCCAAGGATGGATCCATTGAGCTATAGTGGAAGTTTGAATCTAGAAGAACTCATTGATTGGATTATAGAGATGGATAAGTATTTTGATTTAGAGTCCATTAAAGACATAAAGAAGGTGAAATATGCTTGCACAAGGCTGAAGAGACATGTATCCATGTAGTGGGATCAATTGTAGATTGAAACACTAAGAAAAGGAAAGGAAAAGATTAAATCATGGGATAAGATGGTCACAAAGTTGAAGGGAAATTTTTTTCCTATAATCTATCATATCAATTTGTTTAAGAGACTATAAAATATGAAACAAAAATATTTGAGTGTCATGGAGTACATAGAAGAATTCTACAAATTAGACATTTGTGCTAGGCATGTTGAAGATTATGAAAAACTTGATGCAAGGTATGTGAATGGGTTGTGGATTGCTATCCAAGATGAACTTAGTATGTTCATGACAAGAATAGTGGAAAATTTTCATGACCAAAATTTTCATTATAGGCGAAAACACAACTAATTCTTTTTAAAAAATCTAAGCAACCCATGCTAGCTCTAAAGTAATAATCATGCAAGCTTTAGCCATATTGATGTTAAGGATATCATTAGGACATCATAATTGATACAATTGAAGTTTTGGTGCAATCTTCAGGGGTTGTGAAGGTTGGTCTTCAACTTAATTTAAAACTATGTTAGTGGGTATGCAAGCCTTTCTAGGGTCCTTTTCCCCCAAACAGTTGCACAATTGGCTGCCACCCACTTAGGTGAAGTAGGAGATCAAAAAAATGCCAAGGATACGCTAACAACATAAGGGAAATGATTCAATCACAAATATCTTGACAAAACTCAGTCTTGCATATTACAATTTGATTAGTAAAGCTTGAAATAGGGATGAATTTAGTTAATGAGGATTGAATTTATGAGTAATTAGATCATGGTTGAAAATGAATAACATGATTATAACAAGAATATAACCTGATAATTTTGAGTGATGATTATTGTGTATAACATAAGGATATAATACACCTAACACCTCTAAGCAAGAAGAATAGAGAGGTGAAGTTTAGTTTGACGTTGGACTTTAGGGATCAATAATATGCCATACTAGATGCTATGATTAAAAGAAAAGAAGGGAAGGTTCAAGCCTGAAACATCAAACTTCAGGCATCAACATTACCTCTTGTTGAATGCATTGACAAAAAGAGAATCAAATGGAACTAGGCTTTAAACATTGAATATCAGGCATCGGAAATACCCTTAGCAAAAAGAGAAGCATGAAAGGCTAAGTTTGAAAATGTTAGATATCAAACATTAACAATACTCTTTGTTGAATTCCTTGAGTAGAAGAAGAATAGAAAAAGTGAAGTTTTCTTATGTTTCAGACATCGGGCTTCAGTCATACCCTATACTGAAAGTCACAAGGAAAAGAAGATCGAAAGAGTGAATTATGAATTAGGTGTCGGGCATCAAGCTTCAATCATACCATTTGTTGAATGCCTCGACCAAAAGAAGGATATAGGAAGGTTTAAGCCTGAAACGTTGGACTTTGGTCATTGGTAAAACCTTGTACCAAATTCCATTTTGATGAAGAAGACCAAAAGGACCAAAAGAACTAAATCCAAAAACATCGGACATCAAGCTTCAACAATTCCCTTTTACCAAATACCTAAAAGGAAGAATAAATTGGTGAATTTTGAAGGCATCAGACTTTGGGCTTCATTAATATCCTCTGTCAAAATCCCAAATGAAAAGAATAGAACCAAGTGGTTAAGTTTGATAATGTCAAACTTCGAGCTTCGATAATTCCCCTTGTCGAATGCCCTTAAAAAAAGAAAGGAAACCCAAAAGGATAAGTAGGATATCTTTAGAATTCAAGCTTCGGCGATACCTAATACCTAATACCTTAGCACAAAGCAAGAAGGAGGCAAAGAAAAACCCTAAATCTTGACATTGAGATGGCTTCGATGTTTGCAAATTTGGATTAAGGCTTTTTCCTTAAACAGTTTGATGAATAGGAGATGGAAATAAGGTCAGAGGCCAACTCCCAAAAAATTAAGTCTATTGATGCTTGAGAAGAAGTGATTCAAGCATCACAGGTTGAAAAGATAGCCTACACCCATACATAAAGGCATATAAGAGGCATTCGTGAGAGGTAGGACCCTGACCTTCGATGATTTAAAGCAAAGTTTGAACTTTCACACTTTGATGATTTGAGGGTTAGCACAGTGGATTGTGATAGAGAAGGATAGGTAAAAGATAATGGGTGAGGTCAATGGTCAAAACCCAGTAGGTCATAATGAGCTTTAGACTCAAGGAATCATGCATATCTTTTAAAGTATGTCAAAGCTCTTCCAGCATAAGGTAAGGGGGATTAGTGATCCCTGAATCCCGACTAACATGAATGTTGGTAGCAAAGTGTTATACTGTGAGGAACTTGTGTTGACTTTGGTTTACCTACAAAGGCCAACAAATTTGTGATAAATAGTGAATGGTGATTTCCTTAACAAATTCACCTCCTCATTGTGAATCATCAAGGTACAACAACCACATTAAAAAATTTGTCAGTTGGAGTGATGAACACCCTTTCTAGGTGCAATTAAAGAGAAATCCCAAGCAAGGTTTGGAGTTATGATTCTAATAGGGTATGGTGAAGAAACTGAGTGAAATATTGTCTTAGATCTAATTGATTCCAAAAAGTGTAAGTTCAATAAATTCAATTGGCAATGGAGGGTACAATGCAAGAAAATTGATGATGAAGCAAGAGTTGGAGGAATGAAGCAACACAACAATATGTAGGTTTCCCTTCAAAGTAGTTAGATCAATAAGGAACATGCCTCCCTAACAAGGATACACAAAGGACCTCAATTAAGTGATTACTCTTCTCCAAATGAATGTACCAATTCATGCATTCACAAAAAATTACATCTCCAATGCAAGGGCTAGCATTTTTATACTCAACACAATTATTGTATACTATCGATTGGACTAGAGGAGTGAATTAAATGTTCATTCCAGAATGTGCATTTATATACAAAAGAATTCATTTATATAGTAATAGAAGTAAATATATAGTCTTCCAACAAAAGCACAATTCGATTACAAGAAGAAAAAAAATAGAACAATATGATGCATCTTTTCCAACCTAGACTATAATAGAATTCTACGCAATGTTTAATACAATACGAATTTGCATTCAAATGAGAGAACTTTGTTGCATTTTCAAGAAATATGCTTCAATTCCCTTTAAGTAAGAATAACAACATCATCTCTTCTTGCTACACAAAAAAGGTAAACAACTTTATTCCATCTATTTCAATGGCTTGAATTCAACACTATGTTGGGAGTAAAGAAGCTAAAGTCACAATTATAATTACAACAAATAAATTTATAAAAACATGTTATAAACACAGTATCAATTTTTCTAATCTCTCTATTCCATTGTATAGGAAGAGGTGTTTTTCTCTATACTGAAAGTTGCAATCTCATAGACCTGCACATATACACATAAAATCTTCTCCCATGGCCATAGATAAGCTCACCTCCCAACCATAGGATTTCTCACAAACTACCGCCGAGCTAGGAGGTAACCAAATGGTATGGGTACACACAAAAATAACATGAAATATTCCATTTCAAATCACAACATTTGACAAAGATACTCCCAACCAAGATTCACACATTTACATAAGGATTCTTCAAGAATCCAAAGATGGGGATAGAGGTGGAATTCACTTCTATATGGGGAGACCTATTAGCAAGTAGAAATAACCAACACCACCATTTTTATTTTCCTTCCTCTTCAATCCACCCATTAATCAAAACTCTTGATATCATACATTCTCCATACAACAATCTCCCAATACACCATCCCACCATGAAACAAATTTGGGTACTCATACCCCCATTTTTTTTCCTCTCCTTCTCAAAGGAGTAACAATCTCCCCATAGATGTTCCTACTCGTTTTATCCCCCACAAGGGTAATCCTCCCAAATTGGGTGATCTTGACCTATACAACCCCAACCCAACACATGGAAAAGAAAAAGCATGTAAAATAAACAACAATCCATATAAAAAAACTTCTCAAATTTCCATTCACAAGAGCTAGAAAAGAGAAACATGCATACAAACTTACCTCAAATCCAATCCAAAATCAAGGGCAGTTGAAGGTGAACTCTAATCTTCTATCCCTCCAATCCCAAGCCAATTTTTTCTCTTTAAAAGCAATCCCAATAAAATAAAATAAAAATGAAGAAACCTTTCTTTGGCTTTCCAAAGGATTGAAATATAAGTCAAGGGTTGAAACCCTTGGAGGAGAGACTAACACATGTCAATATCCTATTCACTCCTATGGACACACCTCCCCACAAATTCTGACACATGTGTGAGAACTTTTGGGAAGTGAAAGGCCAAAGAGTTTTTAACACTTAACAAAGGCCTTCAAATCTCATAAATGAGATTTTGGAGCCAACACTCCAATCCCATCATAAAAATACGACACTTTTATTAATGGCCCCATTAAGAAGGGTCACAACTTGTAATTTTCAAAAGTTATAGGCTGGATTTGAACCCTAACCCATAGGTAACCATCATAGGGGTTAATTAAGGGTCAATTAACCTAATTTAAGGACTAATTCAACCTTTTTAAACCCTCAAAAAGGAATTGAATTTCAAACATAATAAAATAATTTCTAAAATTCCAAAAAAACATCATCAAAATTTTAATTGACTTTAAACACCTCGACCCAAGATTCAACATTAAATATTTTTAATCACAAAATAAAATACAACACAGAGAGGTGATGGTCCATTCTCTAAATGGACCATAGTGGGTTTCACTTTGGCTAACACAATCGTGCATCAGTCGTGCAAACCCCAAAGAACACACACAATGCAAATATTTTTTTTAAAACAATTAAATTAAACATGCAATAACATTAACCATAATCACATAACATATTACATCACATTATCACACTTAGTTCTCTGGGGCACGTGAGGTTATCGCAACAACTAAACGGAAATAAAGATAAAGATTACAACATAACCATTTATATTATAATAACCATAAATAAGGATTACATCCAATAACCATGATGCGAGAATAATAAACATCACATAATACAACCATAATAAAACTCTTAATAAAGATACAAATGATCCTAACTATTACATCATCATTTTAATGTTACATTACAATCTCTTGATAAATGAATTACATTGAATTTCCCAACATGGGGATTGATACAAGAACAATGAAATCTGAAATACAAAGTGAATAAGGTACAACTCCAACTGCGAAATGTTGAGAAGATAGGATATTGATGGGGAACCCAACGGGTGCGGAGCACGTTCCACCCAACCATGTGAATTATGAATAACTCACCCCCTGTGCTCAGAGGTGACAAGGAAGTTAACTCGACCATGATTGTCAAACCGACTCCAAGAACAACATAGTACGAATACAAATACAACTCAAAGTTACAAAGACATAAACCACAACATTCACGAATCCACATAACCAGAACAAGCTATGAAACTCACCACAATTAAACAAGGCATTAACAATAGAACAAGACACCAAAGAACATTCCTAAATCATTTTCACAAAAATTTGAATCAACAATAAGAGTACAAATCCAGAAGAATCGAAACAACATCCAAAATACATTTCCAAATAAATCTGAAACAATAAAAAGAACATGATTCCATATAAATCTAAAACAACAATTCAGTACACAATTCCAAAGGTAACAAGAAACAAGGCAAACGGGTGTCAAGTGGAGAGTGTCATCGCATAGCTCTCATGGGATCCCCTGGCACTTCCTCCAACTGAGGCGTCGGCACCCATCTATGGATCCCCTAGCCCTTCCTCCTACTTGAGGCGTCGGCACCATAGGGTAGCTCATGGGGAGTCGATAACCTCTCATGAAAATGAGATTCTGACTTTGTCGACCACGGCCTACTCAGTCTATCATTAGTCTATGATAGCCCTAATGCATAGACGAGGAATCCAATGTTTATTATCTTGTGTGTTTTACTACCCATCCCCCTAAATTCTATTTTTAGGTTATCACTTGTTTAACTACTCTTACATGGGTTCCCCTGAGCACTTCCTCCTTCCGAGGCACCGACGCCCACGAAGAGCCACTCTCCCTATGACCCCTAACATAAATCAAAACTAGGCAAGGGTTGAACTATAACATATAAAGCATAATACCAAAACAAGCCCATGCGAGGCATTAACCCTCTCGCATCACTCATAACCAAAAGATCTTACAACCATTCAACCCTTCCAACAGAATGCCAATAAGTTTCAACTCCAAAAGTATAACCAAATGAGGATAACATTTAAAGCATAAAACTCAAAACAAGAACATGCGAGGCAAATCCATCTCGCGATAAATCATAATCACAACGACTACAACCACGTACAACCCTTCCAAATAATAAAGCTCAAAATCATGTAATATTCTAATCACAAAATACAAGAATAAACATCCAAGAAAATAAATCATGCCTCTGGAGAAGACCAAGTTTAACAATAACTAAAATTGAACTCGCAATTACAATCAAACAACTATCATCCTACCAAAATAAACAAATTCATTTTCTTCTTTACATACTCTATTCCCATCACGAAATTTTGCAATAATTATATAATAATAAAAATAAAATAATTGCACCTTCATAATTCATATAAACACCAATTCCATCTTCTTTTTTTTTAATCACAATAATATATCCTATATATATAAATATAAAAGAAAATATTCATAACCAAAATAAAATTCATTTCCACTATTAATATAATCAAAGGATTTATATATATATATACCCCACATCAAACAAAATTTAAAAAAGAAGATAAAAATAAATAAAACATAAACATAAACATAAAAAAAAACAATAACCATAGGTTTATGGAGTCACCGGGTGGTGCCAACCCCATGTTGTATCTAGCAAGCACAGCCAAGGGAATCTGTACTATGGGCAAATCATATGGGATGGGGATGGGATGGCACGGCCCACCCACCCCCATAATCCCCATTAATATAACATATAAAAAAGGCCACTGCCGGCTTGGGCCTCACTGGATTTTTCTTTTAAAATTTGATTTATATAATATAATATATATATATTTAAAGATCATAACTTCTCTCACACAAATTTCGACGCCTTACGATTCGGCTTATAAACAAAACAAAAATTACATTCCTCTATAACAATATAAAAATATATAACTATCTCTGAACAAATACATATACAATATATATAAATAAATGTAAATATATATCAACAGAATACTATGGGATCAATACAAATCTTGGCACAAACAACTAATTCATTTATAAGGAAGGTAGAGAGATATTTTCCATAACAACAAAAAAAAAGAAATTGGGTATTTTCAAAACAAAGATTCCACAGCATAACTTTCTGTTTTGTTTGCAATATAAAAGATTTCAAATTTCTAAAAGAATTTTCCTTTCAAAGAAGATCTATTTATTGATTTATTTTCTTTTCTCAGAGAAATCATTTTTATCTAATTCTTAGAAAGATTTTCTTTTAAAAGTAAAGATTGATTCGAAACACATTTCTATTCTTTTTGTAGATTAAAAAAAAAACAATTAAAAAGAGAGAGGGTGGAACCTGTAGTCCTACGCTCTCGAGATTCTCGATGAAGCTTGCTTGATCCTCGATGGCCTCTAATGATGAGCTTTCATTCCTACTTTAAAATCTCCTCTCCAAGATTTCTCGTGCTCAACTCAATCCAATTCTTTGTTCAGAAGACTCCAAAATAATACCAACAAAAGATTGCAAAACCCTTTCTAAAACTCTCCTCAAAATATAGCAAGTAAAACATTGAAATATCTTTCCCGAAAACTCCAGAAGACTCAATAGTACAGAACTATTAACTTGCACAACTTCTGTCTCAATAATCCTCTGTCTGTCTGAAAACTCACAAAATTCCTAATTAAATAAAAGATATTGTCCATTTCTTCCAAAAACTCTAAAAATAAAAAATAAAAGAAAATAATTCTTTAAAAGCAAGCTTTTTAATCAGATCTGTATTCTTATTCGTTCTCACAACTTTTTCATTCTTTTATTTGTTTTATTGTTTTAATTTCTATTTTTACCACTTTACTTGCACATCACATTATCTATTTAATTTAAATAATTTATTCTAATAATTATCCTCAACAAGATAATTAATTAAAATAAATAACACACAATTTAATATTATAATTATCACACAATAAAACTCATGACTTTTAAAAATAAATAAATCATTTAAATATTTAAATACAATTTAATCTAACATTAAAATAAACAATTATTTCCATCATTTAAATCGAATACACCACAACATATAAAGTACCAACATAAATCAAAATACGACAAAACACAAAACACAAACCACAAATGACGACAATTACAAACATGAACAATACCAATCAAACAAGATGGTCTGACATCATGGGACGAGATGACTTCATCGTCACCTCTGTTTCAACATTTAACCGTTGGGCTATTGGTGCTCGCCCTGTCCTGCCGAAGCAGGTGGAATCGAGACTTGTACCTACAAATCCTGCATACAAACGAAGTCGTGTACATGTGCATATATATATATAATCAAAGCATTAAATCGAAACATTGCATTGTGAGAAGGAATTACAACGTAACAGAGCACTCGTAAACGAGTGATGCTACACTTTCCTTCATCACATCTATCCTAACAATTATAATATAACTGATAACATAACATTTCTAAACTAACAATTTCATCTCATGACATAATTTATTAAATCATTGCATCATAATATAATTCTGAAAATCAACTAACATAACCAACCATAATGTCATATCAATAACCATGTTCCTCAAATGTATAAACAACAGAGTCAACTAACCAACCCAACAATAATAGTATCATCACAATCACAAGTAGCAAACGAACGCATAGAAAAATAATAAATCCAAACTGTAAGAGGGGGCACATGGACACCCTTGCTTACCTCCATTTCCATTGGTTGTGAGCGTGTACCTGCACACTCAATTTCCACTTGTCAACATATCCAATGAGAGAGAATCCATTATTAAATCAACAATTCCATATACTTATAAATAACAAAAATAAATCCCTGAATTAATAAGTTCAACATCCATAATTATTATTTTTTCTATCAACAACAAAATCCATCAATTCATATCAATTCATGGCATTATAAAGGAGTCTCATATTCACATAATTCAATTTTAACATCGTATTAACTATATATTATAACCACTTATCCATTCCTACCATGATAATTAGATAAACATGAACGTATCAATAAGTAAAACAACACGCCCATATAATCCTCATAAGCATCATAATAGGAAACCATTATAAAATCCAATGATCATGATTACCCTAAAATAGTATGAACCACATAAAGTATCAACATGATCAAATCAAAAGACAATCAAATGGGTGTATCAAATGGTAGGCGTGACATCCTCCTCACTTAGGAGTGACATTCCTCTTGGAATTCATCAAAGAGGTGAGGATATATACCCTCAAACATGAGGCATCCTCCCAAGTGGTTGTGATGTCGTCATAGCAATCCCACTAGACCCTAACCTAGTCCAACTCTCAACCTCGAAGGGCCAACGTCCATCATGCCAAAATTTGGATGGGCTCCAAAGCTAACTAGTCATTCGAATCCACCTACAAGGCATCCCAATCTAACACATGGGAAGCACTATTTACATAATGTTGCAAAACCAATATATGAAATACATCGTGTATACATGACAAGCTAGGTGGTAAGGCTAGATGATAACCTACGATACCTATCTGCTCCAAGATATTAAAAGGACCTAAAAACCATGGTGCAAGCTTAGAGCCCTTTCCATAATGGATTGGACTCTTATATGGTCATACTCTAAGAAATACATGGTCACCAACTAAGAAGTTTTGATCAACCCTCTTTGCATCAACATACTTCTTCTGAGGATCTTGTGCCTCCTATAAATGATGAATAATCAAGACCACCTACTGCTCCATATCATGTACCATCTCTAGCCCAATAGCTACTATGTCCCCAACCCTATCCCAACTCAAAGGAGTCCTTCATGGTCTACCATACAATTCCTAAAATGGTGGCATGCCTGAGGAACTATGATGCCCATTATTGTAGGAAAACTTAGCTAGATACAAATACTCCTCCCAATGATATTGGTGATCCATCACATACATATGTAGCATATCCTCTAACACTTGATTCACCCTCTATGTCTTCCCATCTATCTTAAGGTGGTAAATTGAACTAAAGTTGAGCCAAGTGCTCAACACTTGTTTGCAATGAGGTCCAAAATGTAGATGTGAAGAGTGAATCTATATCTAATATAATCCTATAAGGGACTCTGTGCAATGTAACAATTCCATCAAGGAAGACCCTCACTACTACTGGAGCTATATATGTCATACACATGGGTGAAAATGGGCTACTTTGGTCAATTTGTCAACAGTCACCATGATGGCATCATGGTGACATAAGGAAAAAGGCAGACCAACAATGAAATCCATCAAAATGGTGTCCCATTTCCACTCAGGAATATCATGTGGGTAAATAATTCCTTATATCCATGTTGGTGCTCTACCTTGACTTTCTAACACTCTAGGCATTGAGTCACAAAATATACAATTTCTCACCACATCCCTACCCAATGATACAACTATCTAAAATTTTCATGCATCTTCTTTACCCCTGGATGTGTTGATAAGGTGCCTTATGAGCCTCTGATAATATAACTATGCCAAGGTCACCCACACTAGGTACATAGATACGCCCCCTATGACATAGTCGGTCATTAGTATCCAAGGTATATCCTAAAAAAATTCCCTTAAGGGCCCTCTACGACTAGATCTCATGTTGAACCAACATATACCACTCATCCTCTAGAAGGACTTGTAAAATCTGACTCCTCAAATCAATGCTAAATGTCATGGATGCTAACTCATGGTGCCTCCCACTCAATGCATCTACAACCACGGTCTCCTTCCTTTTGATGTAATGCACATCAAAATTGTACTCACATAATAACTCCATCTAATGCCTCTAATGAGCATTTAGATTTGGTTGAGTGAATATGTACTGAAGGCTCTGGTGATCTAAATGCAACTCAAAATGATAACCCAAAAGGAAGTACCTCCAACGAAATAGAGCATGAACTATCATTGCTAACTCCATGTCATGCATGCGTAGTACCCCTCCATTTATGCTTATGTTTTCTGGTTACATGTTTTCATACTGTTAGATTTTGGTACCTTGTTTTGGATATTTGGATCGCTGATTTTGGGCGACAGTGGATTTATTTTGTGATATGATGATACAATGTATGGTGATTACTGTTTTCTGATATGCTTTGATATAGCGTAGATGTTTTCCTTTAGTTGATTATTGCTATATATATGTTTATGATGGACTAACTATTGTTTAATTTGTCAGTCTGATGTGATGTGTATTGGTGTGGAGAACGGAATCGCATCACTCGCTTGCGAGTGCCCTATGATGTCCGTGATTTTCTCCGTATGGTGTGCCTGTATTATGGATTATATGTATATGCATGTTATTTGTTTGGTTGCAGGATTGCAGGTACATGACACCGACTCCACCTGGTTACTCAAGTCTGAGCGTGTCAAGACTCAACATAAATGTTGATTGGGAGGTAGTAGCATGGTTCATCCTAGTCTAGTCTTTAACCCGGTCATAGTACATCGTCTATTTTAGTCCAGAGTCATAGATGGTCTTGTCTTTTCCTGTTTGGATTAATTGCTTTGATAGGAAAATCTTGTTAATTTTTATGATAGTTATTATTCCTTAATTTACTGTTATTTAAATTAATTTTTAAATGTTAAAATAAGGTTTTACATTTTATTTAATTAATTAATTAGTTTGTTTGGTTAAATAATTTGATCTTAAAAGATTAAATTTATTTAATTAAATAAATTATTTGATTTAATTAAATTGTTTCAAATGTGTGTGAGATTTTGTTTAAATTAATTGTTATTTGGAAATGGTGTTTTTAATTATTAAATAAATTTTGTATTTTGAAAATTTTAAATTTTAAATAAACTAAATTCATGCAAATCTTGAAAGGTAAGATTGCCGAGAAGTTGTTAAAAGATATTTTGTTCTTCTCGACAAGTGTGTCAATTGCATTTATTGTTTTTGGTTGAGGAATCTCGTGAGGATATCCGGATCCTGGGAAATACATATGGCTATTCTATTTTTTTCTTCACGGAAAAAAAAAATACCAGTGCTTTGTTAAATTTTATGTATATGCTTTTGGTATTATTGTATACTTGTGGAAGTTCTTTGTTCGTGTTTTGGGAATTGGTTCTCAAGAAAGGATTTGGAAGCTACAAGCAACAGAGGCAACAAAGGCTCTCATCACTAGACAGTTTTCTGAAGCAAAGGAAAATAGGTATTCTTCTTGTGAATTTATTTTGTTTGTTTGAAAAGAATATCTGTGAAAGAAATTTCGTTAATTTAAACCTCTGTATTGAAAAAAATCATTCATTGTTTATTTTCTGTAAGAATTTATTGAAATCTTTAAATCTTTTGTAGATTTTCTTTCTAGAAAAATAAGTTGTGTGAAGGGAAATTATTGATAAATGGGAAAAATAAATTTTG
>VDFB02362602.1:0-19907 GCA_007258455.2 Sequoia sempervirens | reverse complement strand
TCTCCAAAGTTACAAAATTCGCGAGAGAGATTGGAATGAAGAATGACAAATCAATTTATAGAAAATTGATTATTCGAACGACAAGCCAAGATCGAAAGATCAACGGATGGTTTAGATTGACTGATTAGACATGCATTCTGATAACTAATAGTGATGACATGAGTGATTCAAATTAGAAATAGAATTAAAGATTAAATAAATGGTTTAATCTTCAGTTCGGTATTCGAAAATATAAGAAATATCTTTGCATGACAAAGATAAAGATTGATTAACGACTCTTGTTCGAACGCACGCACAACACTTAATTAATTAAATAAGAATATTTAATTAATCCGCATGTACAGCAATTGAGTTAGAACTGGACGATTGAATGATCTGACGAAGAGATTACTCAAGACAAACCACTCAGACATTAAATCAATAGTTAACTGAACGATTAAAATAGATGTCGAGTCGAGTAAAAGTGAATACTTAGATAACTCACATAATTATATAAAATATAGAGGAATGTGTTAAAACATAATTAATGAATTAAATGATTCATTTAATTCAAGACTCGATATTCGAAGAATAATTAAATAAATAATATTTATTTAATTAATGATGAAGGATTTTAAATGAATAATTAAATAAATAATGAATTTATTTAATTATAGTTGAAATATGATAAAGAATAAATTAAATAAGAATTTATTTAATTTGACAAGATAGATAAGGTTAATTAGTAACATAATTAAATAAAAAGCGTTTATTTAATTAATCAGATAGAATAAAGAAAAGTGTGAATTAATTAAATAATTAAGATTATTTAATTAATAGAAGAAATAAAAGAAGATGAATTAATTAAATAATTAAGATTATTTAATCAAGACCATGAAGAATACGAATTAAGAAGAATGTGGAAGTCGCAGGCCTAAACCAAATTTCGGTGTCTACATTTGCCCCTCTTTGATACAATGTCGTTTCGGCATTGTGTCAAAGAAAATTGATAAAAATATGCCCCAGTAATGCTCCAGATTAGAATAGGTGAAGGTATGCCCCCTCGGAAAAAATGACAAATTTTTGAAACGTGGAGAAAAATGTGGAAATGCTCCCGATTAGTCCAGTAAATAGGCAGAAATGCAATGCAGTTGACGGAATTGGGATTGGAAGTGGGAGGGACAGGTACGGGATGATAGAAAATGGAAGTTTACATGGCCAGTAGGAAGGAAATGCCACCTAGGCCCTAGGTATATATTTGAATTGGGGTGAAAAACTATTCATTTGCACCCACCTAGCTTAGAGATTTGAAAATTTGCTCTGACTTTCTAGCGAGGATGTCTCCAGTTCCAACCACCCATCATCGTGCATACAGGATCCGGACATACCAGAGACCAGCTGGCGCGGACCCCCGGTATGGACGTAAAACTTGCCTTTTGAAATTTTTTGATTTGCGCGTTATTTAATGCATTTAATTCAATTTTTACTTTTGCGTCTTATTTCATTTTGCACCACATATGTATGCGCGAACGACGCATATGTATGCGAAGAACCGCATTTGAAAGTTTACGTCGGTCAGTTAGATTAGGATTTAGCGGATAAACGCATTTGATTATTTTGATACGCATTTGGATTTTTTTGAAATGCATGTGCATATTTATAGCCGCATATGTTTATTTAGAAACGCATTTGTCATTTTGAAATGCAAATGTTATTTTTATGACGCATTTGATTATTATTAACCGCATTTGATTAATAATGACGCATGTAGAATTAGTGAACCGCATTTGTGAAAAAGCGACGCATGTGTAAAAGAATGACGCATGTGCAAAATAACGACGCTTTTGCATTTTATGTTAAAATAGTCATTTTTCACTAGAATAAGTGATTCAGGCTTACATGAGGCATATATGATGTTGCAGGTTGTATTGGACCCTATCTATACATGGGAGTCGAGACCCACGACGTTTCGATTCAGAGATAGCTTGCGGCCGGCCGAGCAACGGACTCTATGGCATTTAGGTTTGTTGCATGTGACCGATATGCCCTAGATTCGGGCAAATCGGGGATTACTGACAGCACTATGTGAGCGGTGGCATTCGGAGACATCATCGTTCCACCTACCGACTAGAGAGGCCACGGTGACTTTAGAGGATGTATATAGGATACTAAGACTGCCTATTAGAGGGACACGGGTGGTCTATGATACCCAGAGGGGTATAGCTAAGATGTGTAGATATTACACCCATGCTGACGTTAGACAGCTAGGGGTTGATGACTATGAGATTAGATGGCGGGTATTGGCCCAGAGGTATAGACAGTTAGACTGTCTAGTAGCGACACTGATAGGTGGTATTATACTGCCTAACCGCCGAGGTCATGGATTTCTTGTGGGATGGGGGGAGATGTTAGTGGGCATGCTCGAGCGCCGAGTTGTATATGCCTGGGGTTCCTGTGTGCTAGGGATGTTGTACTTCCACCTTCACGATATTGCCTACCGAGAGGCATAGTCAATGAGCTGTGGTACCACGCTCCTGATGGTATGGGTGTGGGAGCATATTGCTATTTTCAGACCACCTGTTACAGTAGACTTGGCTCGTGGAGCTCCATACGCCTTCCGTTATGCGGGGGCAACCACACAACATCATATTGGGGACACAGGTTACTTTAGACATGCTATAGACACCATGCAGGAGTTTACATGGAGACTGTACCTATGCTACGAGGTGTGGTCAAATGAGGGCGAGCACTTTCCCTTTTGTCGACAGACACAGTATTTGGTGGGACGGACAGTGTCCCATATGCACATTATAGAGTGACAGTTGCCAGACCGGGTACTGAGACAGTATGGAGAGGTACAGGATGTACCTCGAGGGAGAGCTGAGTTTGCCAGGTCGTCACGAGAGGTCCTGCTATGGGGGGCAGAGATTCCAGTTGCCACTGCAGAGGCAGATATTGATGGTTTACAGGCACTTCCATGGAGATGGAGGGACAGACCAGTAGATCCAGGGACCACTCTAGCTTTTGATTAGTGGTGGGCAGTACACAAGCTGATTCCCATGACAGATCTAGGGCAGCCAGCACCGGTAGAGGAGCGTGGGACAGGTCCACGAGGTAGACGAGGCAGAGGGAGAGGCCAAGGAGGCAGAGGAGGCTATGGTGATGGAGGGGATGATGGCAGAGGTGGCCGACGTGGAGGCAGGAGAGGGAGGCGTGGTCGACGGGGACGAGGACCAGCCTTGTCACCGATCTGGGAGGAGAGGGGAGGAGAGGAGGATGTGGCTATGCTAGATGTGGCTAGAGGTGGTGAGGAGGAGCAACCAGTAGAGGCTGTTATCCCAAACATCCCAGACATCCCAGCAGAGGCAGAGGCAGCTGTCGAGGAGGCAGGCAGAGAGGACGGAGGTGCCGAGGAGGCAGTTGGAGAGGAGGCAGAGGTTGATGCCCTTGGGTTGCTAGGTGCCTACCAGGAGGACGATGATGAGGATGATGAACACGAGCAGGAGATTCGAGATTAGATCCTGGAGGAGCTGGACGAGGAGGAGGATGGGAGAGACAGGGCCCGACAGGATGAGATAGAGGCAGAGGAGCCCGACACAGATATGTTACGAGCCCAGGTTGCCTCCTTGGAGGAGCAGATGAGAGTATTGATGGCAGAGAAGGATGCTTATTAGGTGGAGAGAGACAGAGCCTTGATGGATAGGGATCAGGCTATAGCCCGACGGCAGGAGACTGAGTAGAGGTTCACAGAGCTTAGAGCCTTATGCACAGGACCATCAGTTGCATTTGCCAGAGAGCTAGTCACAGCTGGAGAGAGAGAGAGAGAGAGATACTATCAAGACCTATATGAGGCGGAGGTTCCCCTAGAGAGACGGGCTCCCAGTTTTTCAGCGGCACACAGTAGCAGGTCTCAGACTAGGACCCACACGCAGACAGTTAGCATAGAGGGGGTGGATCAGCCACGTAGAGCAGGGCCATATGACAGACCTCCCATAGCTCAAAGATCAACAGGTTCCCAGCATCATTCTCCTACACACTCCTGACATGATGGAAGTGGCAGTTTAGGATAGAGATACTGCTTGAGATTATTTTGAGACATTGTATTTTGATCTTATAGCCTACGGGCTTCCATGTATTATTGATACATTATGACATTGTGATGTGACACATTTGAGCGATATATATATATGATTTTGGCGGCGATTCTCATGATATGCATTTCTATGTACTGATTTATGTAATATTTATTTATATGTGTGATGTTTATATGACATGCCTATGTGATGGATGAGTATATGTATTTTATGATGTTTATGTAGCTAATGAGATAATGTTGATTCTATGTGATGTATGGTTCTATATGATGTATGATCCTATATGATTATGAGATGCAATTTGATGTTGTATGTATGATGCAGGTGACATGTGATATTATACAAATGTAATGTGATGCCCGTATTTACAGTTGCATTGTATATGAAATGCTTATAATATGTATTGTTTTTAATGAGTATTGTCTATTATGCCATGATGATCTAGATATGAACTATGCCTATATGTATAAATGTTTCTAACATGTATGTTGATGCAGGATGATATGCACCATTTTGTGTCATAGGACTTCATCATAATGCAAGAAAGAAGAACTGTTAGTGCGGAAAAAAAAAGATCGACAAAGAATGAAAGATAGAAGATAGATGTTAGTATTAGGAATCTTCGATATTTTGCCGTATCACAAAAGGTATTGTACTTTATCATCATTGGGCGGGACTAATACAAATGGAGAAAAACACCATGATATGACATAGATCAAGGTGTGCAAGGTCATCCACTTGCTAATAACAGATAGTCGCAGACAAGGATTGTCATTAACTCATACTAAGGGCACCAGTTGCCCCAGTCTTTTTGTTAGGAAAAACCACAGACAGCAAACAAAGTAAAAGACGGGTCATGATACGTCATTGCTCCTCTAAATCCTTCATGGGACATCCTTGAGGAAACTAGTAACATGACAACAAATCAAATTTAAAAGACAGTCGACAAACAACAGTCAAAGAAAATAGAATTCTGATACATCGTTGCTTCTCTAAATCCATCATGGGACATCCTTGAGAAAGCTAGTAACATGAATCCCAGTCATCAAGTCAAATAAAATGATAAGATAAATAAGCCATAAAGTCAAAAGGCCAGTAAAATGTTTGCCAAAACATGATTTGTTTGTTTGATTTGTTGATTGATAGAGCCTGATTGCAGGAGATACACATACCGGATAAGACTATGAGTCTGGTTTCAATGTTATGACTATCTGTATAAGGCATGACAAAGCCTGGTTTCAGAAAGACATGTATCGTATAAGACGTTGAGTTAGATGTCATTGATGTGATAACCTATGTAAGGCTATGTTTGGCCTTATCGATTATGCAAGAAGGACTCATCCTGTATAAGACATAGGTTGATTGTTTTGATAACGTCTGTTTCCAAGAAGGACACATCCTATAGCAGACTGTTGGTTGATCTATTTTGAATTGTTTTGTTTGGCCAGTTGTTTGATTTGACTTAGAGACATTGCTGACTTGTTCACCAGATTACTGCATGACTTGATATGATGTGTGGACAATTGACTATGTGTGACGACAAAACCCTAAAGGACTAACCTAGTGCGGCCTCGGGGGCTCATCAATTGATGGCCTTGCCTACGTTATACACGCAGAGACCTCGTAGTTCGACTTGACTTGACCGACAAGACTGACTACAAATAGAAGACGTGTGTGAAAGTGAATGTGACGAACCCTAATGGACTGACCTAGTGCGGCCTCAGGGGTTCATCGATTGATGGCCTTGCCTATGTTATACACGCAGAAACCTCATAGTTCGACACGACCAATGACCTTGTCATATAGACATATGGATTGAATTATGAATTTACACAGACAAACCTAAACGGATTGACCTAATGCCTCGGGGGCACATCGACAGATGGCCTTGCCTACGTCCAGTCACAGAGGCAACGTAGTTCGACAAACGACAAAGACTGACAAGTGCGACTGACTCTGACTCTGTTTTTGGATTTTTGAAATGTTTTGATTTTTTTGTCTTTTGAAGTTTTCTAATGTTTTTGTGTTTTCTCAGGTCATTTTGCAATGTTTTTTGGGTTTTCCATGGTTTTACGTCTTCAACACAGCCAATGTAAGAACCAATATGACACACGTCAAGTGTTTGTCCCCAATTGAGTATAAGACCAATTGATTATGAATAGGGTAAGATGGGGGATACGAAATTTCGCTTGATGTCAATCGTTCCAGGTTATGGGAAAGACTACCACTTATTAGGAATGAGATATACAAACGATGGATATGAAAGATAAGGGATATGTACAAGGATAGGTAGTATGTATAGGGATAAGGACTATGTACAGGGTAGTGGACTATGTACAGGGTAGCGGACTATGTACAGGGTAGATTAGAATAATAGTAGACAAAGGAGCAGGGTTGAGTACACATGGCGCCTGTTTGCCAAGTTTTCACCATGGTATTTATCCAAGGCGCCACCGAAGTGGTTTTCACCATTGGACGAATGATTTTTCTTTACTATTTTCTAGATTATCTAATTTTTTTGGTGTTACCAAGACACTTGTTTGCCAGGTTTTCACCTTGATAACAATTTTTTTGTGATTTTTTGATTTTTTTGTATTTTTGCTAATTAAGACAAAGGCTCCCAGAAGCTATGCGTAGAACTTCTTCAGATGCATACTATTGATTGGTGAGGACAATGGTTCCCCTTCAGGAGTAGAGAGTTGGTACGCTCCTGATCCAAAAGCTTCTGTGACAATATAAGGTCCTAACCAATTAGGTTCAAAATTTCCTGGTTTGTCTCTTTTTGCTTGATTCTTTGGGTTTTCCATTAAAACCAGGTCACCAATGTCAAAGTTTCTGTTCAAGACCCTCCTGTTATAGCTACGACGAAGGAAATTCTGGTATGCTTGAAGATGGTCTAGTGCCTTGTCTTATCATCCTAGAAATTCTAGCTCCACGGAGTCTAGGCACTTTCGGTACTCTTCATCATCAATGTGGCCTTCGGGGATACATGAGGAAGGAATCTAGAGCCTCAATAGGAAAAATGAGCGGACCCAAGACAAGTGAATATGGGGTAGCACGGTGGAATCACCCGGATACTTGTATGATAAGCCCATAAGGCAGGGTTAAGCTGTAAATGCCAGTCACGACCAGCATCATTGACAGTCTTCTTGAGAATTCTAATGATGGTCTTATTAGATGCCTCCGCTTGGCCATTACCTTGTGGGTAGTATGGAGTGGAAAAGTGATGTTGGATATGAAATTCATCACACAGGTGGTGGACTTCTTAGTTCTTAAAATGGAAGGCCATTTAATGGGTGATTATGGACTAAGGGACACCATACCGACAGATGATATAGTTTAGGATAAATCTAGAAATATGTGTGCCGGTAATGTATGTCATAGGAATGGCCTCAATCCACTTCATAAAGTACTCAGTGGCAGTGATAATGAACTTGTGTCCATTAGATGATGTGGGGTGGATCTTACCTATGAGGTCGAGTCCCCATTGGGCAAAGGGCCATGGTGACGTGATAGGACGGAGCTCCTGTGCTGGGGCATGTATCAAATCTCCATGAACTTGGCATTGGCGGCATTTTGTTACAAAGACATATGAGTCTTTTTCCATAGTAGGCCAATAATAACCCAGTGTCATAATCTTTTTGGCTAAGGTAGGACCGCTAGAATGGGAACCACATATACCCTCATGCACCCCACGCAAGGTTGCTTGTGCTTCAGTAGAATCAAGACATCTCAGTAGGGTATTATCTAAGGCACGTCTATATAGGGTGTCTCTGATGATGGTGTATTTGGCTGACTTACGGAGGAACGTCCTACGTTGGTTATTGGATAGGCCAATGGGTATGACTTCGACATGAAGGTAATCATAGATTTCTTTGTACCATGGGGAATCAGGACCAACGATGTCACACACCATTTCAGAATCTGGGATATCGTAGGCTGGGACCAAAAGCTGTTCCACCAAGAACTCAAACTTAGGCACGTTGTTAGGAATATCAAGAAGTGATGCAATTGTAGCCATAGCGTCTGCTGCCCTGTTTAAAACCTGAGGTATTTGATGAAATTCGACTTTGTCAAAGTACTCTTTAAAACTATCAGCCATGCGCTTGTATGGAGTAAGCTTCTCATCCTTAGTCTCATAATCATCATTTACCTGTCTGATTACTAGTTGAGAATCACCATATACCTGTAGGTTCTTTATTTTCCATTTGACTGCCATGCGTAAACCTATCACCAGAGCTTCATACTCTGCCATGTTGTTAGTGCATGGAAATGCAATCCTGAATGACTTAGGGATGGAATCACCCTGTGGTGTGATAAACAATATCCCAGCCCCTAAACCATGATTTGAATGTAAGCCATCAAAGTATAGTTTCCATGTTATGTTTGTGGTAAATGTGAATATGAACTCATCAAGAAATTCTGCAACTAATGGGTGATCTTCCTGTATGGGTGCGTCAGCTAATTGATCAGCAATGACCTGTCCTTTAATAGCTTTTCTTTCTACATACTGGATATCATACTCACTAAGTATCATTACCCACTTGGCCAGTCGCCCTGTTAATGTTGCCTTGTTGAGAAGATATTTCAGAGGGTCTATTTTAGCAATCAGCATTGTTTGATGGTTTAGCATGTAGTGCCTCAGTTTTTGGGTAGCAAATACTACTGCAAGACAGGCACGTTCAATGTTACTATAGTTGAGCTCATAACCAACTAAAGTCCGGCCGATATAATAGACTGCCCTTTCATGACCTTCATCGTCATTCTGTGCAAGCAATGCTCCGAGTGATGAATGGGTTGCTGTAATATAAAGAATCAACGGTCTTCCTTCAATAGGTTGCATTAAGATAGGTGGTGTGAGTAAATACTCTTTAATCAGTTGAAAAGCCTCTTCACACCTAGCTGTCCATGCAAAGGGTACTCCTTTCTTAAGTAGATGTTGAAAAGGATGTGTCTTGTCTGCTAGTTGCACTATAAATCTTCTGATAGATTGCAACCTTCCCTGTAATGTCCTTAGTTGACTAAGATTGTTGGGTGGTGGCATGTCCATGATTGCTTTTACCTTAGCAGGATCTACTTCAATGCCTCGTCTAGAAATGATATAACCTAACAGCTTTCCTGACTTGACTCCAAACACACATTTCTTTGGATTGAGTCTCACATTATACTTCTCGACCTCTGAAATACCTTGTCTAAAACCTGTAAATGTTCTGCCCTTGTCTTGGATTTTACAATAAGGTCATCGACATAATCCTCCATACAAGTGTGTACTAGATCATGAAAGATAGTAGTCATGGCACGTTGATAGGTTGCTCCTGCATTCTTGAGTCCGTAGGGAATAACATTCCAGCAATACGTTCCCCAAGGACAAGTGAAGGTTGTCTTAGGTTGATCTTCAATGGCAATTCTGATCTAGTTATATCCTGAGAATCCATCCATAAGGGACATCTCATATCCTGCTGTCATGTCAACTATCATGTCTATATTAGGCAAAGGGAAGTCATCCTTAGGACAAGCTTTGTTGATATCTCTAAAATCAATGCAAATGCGGATGCCCCCAGCTGGTTTGATAACTGGTACAAGATTGGAAATCCAATCTGCATAGTCAATAGATCTGATGAAACCAACGTCTAAGAGTTTCTTGAGTTCTGCCTTGACTAATAAAGCAATTTGTGGATGCATTTTTCTCAACTTTTTTTTTACTGGTTTGGCACCTGGTTGTAAAGGAAAGTGATGTAGAACAAGTTCAGGATCTAATCCGGGCATGTCAGCATATGACCAAGCAAAATTTATCTGTCTCTGTGCAAAGAAGTCATGGAACTTTGATTTCTCTTCTGTTGTCAATGACGCTGCCAAATAAACCAGTTGAGGATTCTCTTTTGTGCCTATGTTGACTTCTACTAATTCTTCAACGAGCATGGGTGACTTTTCCTGTGCAATGGGAAGAATGTTCAAACCTCCATCCTTAGGCAGCTTAGAGAGGTTTTCACCTTCAAATGCATCCTTTCTTTTTACTTTTTCATTGTCTAGAGGTGCCTTTCGGTTTTCACCTAGAGACTCATCCTTTTTATCTTGTTTATTATTTTTCTCATTTTTACGACTGGAGGGTTGAACAGATTCCCCAAAATATGCTTTATTGTCCAAGTCAATGGTAAAACTAGCTTTATGATCTCCATTAGGTATGCCTTCTCGTAATCCCAGGAACTCAGCAATTGCTTCATCGTTCTCAAAAATGTCTAAGACGGGTGTATCTTGTTGATCCCAATCAATGAGTTGAGGGTAGACTAATGGCATGTCATCGTCGGAGTTATCGAAGTCTAATGGGGTCAAGGTAAAGATTGAATTATTCATGTGGTTACAAAAATCTTGTACCAGGTCCTCTTTGCTCTTAGGTTTGGGTCTAGGTGGGTGAATAGGTGGGCCTAACACCAGGGTTTGACTATCAGAAACAGATGGCTCAGGTTGCCAAGAGGTAGGATCAAGTGATTCCCAATAATAGTGTTTAAACCATTCCTCTTTTGTCATTTTCTTTGGTGGACAGGAATGTAAAGGATTGGGTGAGGAACTTAACATCAAGTCAAGTTCTCCAAATAATTTGTCAAGGTCCATGGAAGAAGTAGAGGATAAGGAATCCCACTCATAATCATTAGAATCGGGGGAGTCACAATGATGTTGGTCTACTGGTTCGTGAGATGTCTTAATATCTTCTGAAGCACGTACTTCCTCAAGTAAGGGTGATAGAGTACTAGGAACGCCAATCTGAATCGGTTGAAACCCTAGCCCTACTCCTTTTGGCCATTGAGAAACAAATATTGGTTCCACTCTGCCATCTTGGTTTAAACCTAAACCACTTTGTCCATCATATCCTTTGCTTTGCATGATTTTGAAACCCTTTCCATATAGACTTGTAGGAATATGAGCAAGTAAGAGTGGTTTCTCTTCATCTTCCCTATATAGCCAGGAAGTGACATCTTCTACATCGACAACCTCTTTACTTAATTCACCCCATTTACTGAAAGTTGTTGTGGGGGGAACATGTATAGTGATCATAGACTATCCCCTACCTGTTATAGGTAGACCATATGACTTAGGAGGAACCAAATGGCTAACACAATAAGAAGTCTTCATGTAATACTCTCCACAACCCTTATCTTGGATCTCGACCCTAGGAGTGGTAGGAAGTGAGGGTGAAACAGATGTTCGAGTGAGTGTGGACGGGTCAACATAAGAAGATGGATTAGACGGTGAGGCCTCTTGGTTGACCGGCACTTGACATTGAGGGATCTCCTTTAGATTGGTGCAATACTAGAAAGGATCGGGATCACCATCTATAGTTATTTCGGTGCCATTGTAAGGGAATTTAAGACACTGATGATATGTGAAAGGGACCGCCTTCATGGCATGAATCCATGGTCTACCTAGCAGAAGGTTATAAGGGAGGGTGAGATCCAAGACCTGGAACTTTGTCTCCATTACCACAGGACCAATTCTGATAGGAAGTGTTACCACCCCCTTTGATTTTCGTTCTTCATCATCATAAGCCTTAATGACAATACTCTTAGTGGTGTCTACACATGCTTCTGAGATACCTAATGCCTTAATTAGTTTTAAAGTGCATAGATTTAACCCTGCTCCTCTGTCTACCAAAACTCATCTAACCTTGGTGTCATCGACAAGGACTTCTAGATGTAAAGGGTCATTGTGGTTCGTCTTGTCCGTGGCATAGTCTTGTTCAGAAAACATGGCATGATGATTATTGGTCAAGTAGCCCACCATTTCCTGGAAATGATTGACATCAAGGTCATTAGGGACCATGGTGTTCTGTAAAGCCTTATCGAGGATAGATCGGTGTTCCGGAGAGATACGCAACAATTCCAAGATTGAGATTTGGGCTGAGGTCTTCCCCAATTGGTCAAGTAGGTTATATTGTAACTTGGAAGGTTGAGGTGTTTACTGTGATGGAGGGCCTGGGATAGTAAACTTAGTACGACGAGTATTGACTGCACACTCAGGATTAGCATTGATAGTAATGGTATTGATGTTTTGATCAGCGGCGCGAAGGCAATGAATTATTTTGCCACTATCATAGTCATGTTTGATACTCGCATAATTGGCCGACATATTGGTCTTAGTACTCGAACTAGGGACAGTTGCTTTCCCATGGTCATGTAGTGGGTCTGAAAAGACTTGATGATCAGTGTTGGATGTCTTTTTTTTTTTCCCACTAACCTCAATAATTCTCTTATCAACAAGATCATGTATGATATTCTTCAGTTGTCAACAATTTTGTAGGTTATGTCCCTTAGTCCTATGATAATCACAAAAGGCATTGTCATCCCACCAAGCTGGTTTAAACTGTTTTGGATCGTATTGTCTTGGTTCCTGCAACTGTATGAGGTTGTGTTGTAACAGTTGTTTGAACACCGACTCAATGGGTTCCCCTAAGGGAGTGAACTCACATTTTTGAAATCTCCTTGGTTGTGGACGTTGAGTATTTGAGACCGTGTTAGGAGGTTGATTGACAGCATAAAGCGTGTTGGCAAAAGTATGAGGTCCTTGTAATGTGAGGAGGGGTCTTGCTTGTAGTGTTTTAGCATCAACCACCCCATCATTGGTGACATTTTTGTTGTGAGACCATAATTTTTTTCTGTCAGTGGGGGTGTTTTGTATGATTGGGTTTCTATTGGATGTTGTCATTTTGATTTCACCCTTTTCAATGAGATCCTTCTCTATTATCACCCATTTTTCCACGAGTTCTGAAAAAGATATGTAGCAATGTACCCTTAAGTTACTCCTGAGTTTTGGATGAAGGTTTTCTTGAAACATTGTAACCTTTTATTTTTTAGGTATCTCGACAGGACACCTACTAGCAATAGTTCTCCATCGCTGGAAGAAAGCAATGAATGTTTCACCTTCGTCTTGTGTTGTGTGGCACAAGGTTGCTATATTTATCTCATGGTCAATGTGGAAAGAGAATTTCTCCACAAATTTCTCAACTAGTTCCCCCCAAGATCTAATGCCAGAATCTAAACCCGAAAACCATTCCAGTGCAACTCCTACAAGACTTCGTGGAAATAGCCTCATAAGATACGTGGGGTCGTAAGTGACATCTATGCATATGGTAGAAAATTCCCTGATATGTTCTACTAGATTGCTTTTTCCATTGTACTTAGGAAGATTTGATATGACATATCCATGAGGGAAAGGTGTCATGTACAATGATCTATCAAAAGGGAATGGGCATATGTCCTTTGGTGAAAATGATTTCTTAGTTGAGACCGACATGTTATCCATTTGTGTTTGTAATGCGTGCATTTTTGTTTGTAGGACATCAACTTGGGTCAAAGATGTGCTAGGAGGATTATGCGGATCCATGTATGTATTCTGAAATCCAAAGTCTCGTGATGGGTTTTGATTGAACATTGGCATCTGAGGTGGATTTGGATTCAGAATGTTGGTAAATGTATTCTGGTCTGGTATCTGCATAAATTGGTGTTGACCTGGGTTCTGTGTAAATGGGTTCTAAGCACCACTCTGTGAAAAGGGATTCTGATTCGGAATCGATGTGAATTGGTTTCGACTTGGAATCTGTGTGGACGGATTCTAACTACCAATCTATGAAAAAGGGTTCTGATTCGGAATCGACATAAATTGGTTTTGACTTGGAATCTGTGTGGATAGATTCTAACTACCAATCTATGAAAAAGGGTTATGATTCGGAATCGATGTAAATTGGTTTTGACTTGGAATCTGTGTGGACGGATTCTGACTACCAATCTGTGAAAAAGGTTTCTGATTCGGAATCGATGTAAGTGGACTCTGACTGCTAGTCTGAAAGAGTGGATTTTGATTGTCGTATTGGAAGGAGGGAATGCCCCCTATTTGTGTAATCCTTGGTATAGTACTAGTGATTTGAGCACTAGGTATGGCCATCGACTGTGGTAAGGTACCCATGATACTAGCAGTAGGTAAGGTTGTTGATTGTGCACTTGTGACATCGACATATGAGGTATGGACTGAGGTTTTAGGTCTTTTAATCCTAATAAGAGGACCAATGGGAGTAGATGATGATGCCCCTGTAGTGAAATTAAATCCTGATGTCATGCTAGATATACCAAATGGGGACATATGGACCGTTGTACTCTGTGTAGATGTGCTAGATGGCATAGTTGTGCTGACCTGAGGTATAGTAGTACTAGCAGTCGTGGTATTTGTCCCTTGTGTAGGTTGAGTTTGTAAGGTGCTAATGTCAAATCCTAGAGGTAAAGTAGCACCTTTAGCTAGCAATTTTCCTAAAAACCGTTGACGATCATTTGCTAGGTACTCATCTACAAAAGAGTCAAACTCAGGGTCCTGTGCGGCAGCCTCTATGTCCTCTACTACAATGTGTCCTTGAGTGTTTCTAGTGGTGAATTTGTCTAATAGAGTCTTATGAGGTCTTGAAGAAAATGGATTGATGAACTCGTTTGGGTTTGACATGTTTTCTCTCTCTCTTCTCTTAGACCTAGTTTCAACCATGTAAGACAAGCTCAATATGCGGGAAATGCAAGACTATATCTAGAAACTGTATGACTCTAGTCTATGTTTTTGGGATTTTCGTATGCAAATAATGAATGTCCTAGGATGACACTAGTCTAGACTCTAAAGATGCAAAGTCTAAGCAAGACCCTAAAGTGATCAATTCTATAAACCCAAGATGAAGGGACCAACTGCCTAAAGTCAAACCAAGGTGTCAATTTAGTTAAGTCAAGGAACCAATGTAGGACGAGGATCAAAGACAAGTTGAGTTTCCTAACTAGACTGATGAGCTAGGATGACTCTCTGTAGGACAAAGTATAAGATGATAGGACTAGGTTCAATGACAAATTTTGTTGACACTATGACCTTTCTAGAGTGTAGATGGTGAACTACTCCTAAAGTTTGTAAAAGTGACCTTTCTAGAAGTCTAATGCAAGGTGATATGTACCCTAAGATGAAGCAAAACTCTAACTGAAGACAACTATGGTAACGACTGAATGAACCTAAAGGATGCAAAATTGAGCAAATTGTTTCAGGTTTCTCTTTCAAAGACTGTTTGTGCGAAGACCATTGAAACTGGTATAACCGTGTTGACTGGACAGTGACTGTAAATTTTGGTTTTCTGATAATCAAACAGATGCGTCGCAGGATTTAACAGATGCGGTCCAAGTTTAACAGTTGCAGTCCAAACTGACAGATGCGACTCAAAAATTATAGATGTGACTCTAACTGACAGATGCGACCCAGAATATAATGCATGCGGTTTTTCTAAATCAAATGTGAGCTAGACCGACAGATGCGACTCAATATTAACAAATGCGACTCAAAACCTAACAAATGCGACTCTAAAAATTAGATGCGTGTTTCTGGTGAACAGTCGCGACTCTCTGTGAATTTTTAGTGACATGAAATTTAAACTAACTCCGTTTTTTGTGATCAAATTCTGACAATCAAAGACAATCGTAAGACAAAGTGTTTTCAGTTTCAATTTTGGACTCAAAGAATGTTTAAAGTGATAACAGACAAGCACATCCTAATAGGCCAAAGGCCTAGGGTTTGTATACTTGGTATAGCCCACCGAAATACCCTAGATTGGTGATGAACACCTTTCCTTCTCAAGAGTGGATAGCTTAGGAATTTGGTGGCATTGGCTCCCCTCCATGGCTCATTAACGTCTTTCGAGCACACCAATTCTGAATTCTTTGGGCAATGACCTCCCAAGAACTGCTATCTCTACTCAAGGGGATCAGTAGTGAGTATCTTCGGGCATGATACTGTACCTTGCACTAATACCAAGCAACGGCCACAAATAGGTTGGTCTCTAAAACAAAAAGGTGTTTAATTCGGGTATTCCGTTCGTGGGGTGTGATCCATACGGCACGAGTCCCCTTTCGAATCCATCTCGTCAGAACCACACTCGTGATTCTTGGGATTTCCCCAAGAACCCACTTTTATATACCGACTGGAAGTCCCTCGGGTTCAGAAGAATGTGGAAGTCGCAGGCCTAAACCAAATTTTGGTGTCTACAGTTTCTACATAAAGTTTTTATACAAAGCAATGGGAAGATAAAACCATGTAAGTGGTTTCCCCAAACTAATTGCCACCAAAACCATTCTTGATAGTTTAAAACCATGAACCACCCCAACGTGTAATTATGATAGCACTCAAGATAGCCCTCCACCATGAACATATCAACTAAGTAGGAACCCATAACATTATGGAAAGATGATCCACTTCTCCCAATCTAACTCCCAAGCATTACATGTGAGAGATGGTCAATTTCATTGATGGCAACGGTTGTGTGACTTCCATTGATGACCTTCTTTATTCAATGCCATTACAACAATATCCAAATCATTCCAAAGAATACTAATGAAAACAATATTTCCCTCAACACCTCATGATCATTGAAGTACTCATTCTAACAATACAAGAGATTTACACTTCAAATTGCAAGTGAATATAATTTACTATATATTAACATAAAAAAAGAAAAACCGAATAGAAAAATGTATCAATGAGGTACAAGGATGTATAAAATCCAATCAATCAACACACAATCAACCTAACATAATTAAGGGTTGATAAGGGTATGAATTTTTATCTTTGCATCTACTCTTGAATATCTAGGGACTTGGTGGTATTTAGAAATTTGTTACTCATTTTTATTGCATTGAATCAAAATGTCTCACTATTAATTGCTCTAATGCTATAAGATAAATGAATGTTTTCATGATTATAATGAATATATTGTATGTTATTAATGCTAGCGTATATCATCAAATTATGCCAAACATGTGTTTAGTCAACTCAAAGTGGGTGAATGACACCATTTAGCAAAAATTTTGAATTTTGAATTTTAAAATGAAAGGGAATAGGTTTGTGACTATGAGGTCACCCTTGTGAAATAAAGAATTGGGTTTGAGGAGAAAAAGTTGCAAGCCACTATAATTTATTATATATAAATGGGAACTATTACAAAACCTGGTTCAAACGAGCATACCGACAGGAAAGAACTAGGAAGAAAACCTTCGATTGTAGCTCAATTAAGTACAAAAATAGACCCCTTTACAAAACGTATGAGTTTCCAAAATACAGGTCCATTTACATTTTAAACATACCCTTTATACAATTCCAGACATTTGACCCATATTTCAAAAAACATCACTAGGTATAGATTATGCCCATACACAATTATGACCATTTTACATTGTTTCCAATTTGAGAATTCAAATTTTACAAATTTTTCCTATTAGAGGCATTCAGGGCACAGTCTTCAACAACAGTAGTATGTTCATGTTTTGCACTAACAAGCACCTATACAAACCATCAAGGTAGCTTAGAATAACCAATCTATATTAATCTAAATGACACAAAATATGATGAGATGGTAATGCAAACTATAAAAGACGCTTAGAATAACCAATCTATATTGTTGTAATATGTTGCATACCTCTCTGAAAGGATCAAATCTGGCTATTGTTGTAGCAAGTCCATGATCAATCATGCCAAGAATATCGCAAAAGTGGGAAAATGAGAAATCTATATTGTCACAATAGAAAAGATGTTAGACTAACATATCTATATTAATCTAAGCAACCTAAATGATGATGAGTTGGTGATGCAAACTATAAAAGACGCATACCTCTTCGAAAGGATTAGAGCTAGCTATTGTTGTAGCAGGTCCATGATCAATCATGCGAAGAATATCGCAAAAGTGGGAAAATGATAAATCTATATTGTCACAATAGAAAATATGCTTAGAATAACGTATCTATATTAATCTAAACAACTTGAATGATGATGAGCTAGTGATGCAAACTATAAAAGACGCATACCTCTTTGAAAGGATCAGAGCTAGCTATTGTTGCAACAGGTCCATGATCAATCTTGCCAAAAATATCACTATTAAAGACACACGCATTGCAATAGTATATAAAATATCAATATTAAATAAAGAACACTAATGAACTTAATCATAATGAGCATAAGCATTCTACCTTCCATTCTTGAAAATGCTATTCAAGTGTGCCTGAAGGGTCATCTCTTTGCTTAAGAGTATCCAATATTGCTTCATGATCAACATTACTAAGTGTCCATAGTTGTTTTGTATTTGGTCTGGTATGATACTTCAGCAACTTAACATTCTTTGCTATAACAAGGTGCGAATACATGAGAATGGTTTTGTGTTTCTCATAGTCTTCAAATTCAGGTATGCCATTCTTTCTAATCATGTATGTTCGCAACCAAGTTCCTACAACCACAACTGAACCTGTAGGATACATGAAACCATCATCATCTTCCATCGGTTGTGTTAGCTTATGTTTTACCCGCACACATCAAGCCAACCAATAGTCTGATCTCTCTTCATTCCCCTGCGGTGCAACAACTACAAAAATATGTTCTAGCTGTAGTAGATTTGAAAGCAAGTCGTAATCAACTGAACTTTCCATTGTGTCATTTGTCATGGATATTGTTTGAGATAAAGGAGTTAGATAATGTGGTACCCATGTATCTACCCACTCACTTGACTCGCATTGATCCCACTCGCACTAAATACAACTCTGACAAAAACAAGCCAACTATCGTGTCCAAATGGTCCATGTGCCTGCATCTGAGCTTTGAAATGAATGCATCTTTGAAGAATCTTTGATTGTATGACAATCTAATCTACCTCCCACTGTACCCTCCTCAAGGAATAGAAAGAATCTGTGCACTATTGAATCAAGTGTCCCTCCCTGTGACAATGCTAAACTACACCAATCAACTATAGAACGTGCATTGCTAAATTTTTCTCCTAAAATCTTCAATTGCTCCTTAACTAGAGCTCTGTTTACACATGCACTTGCTCCATCATGCTCCCCTTTCCCATGTACAGCTTCAAAAAAAATCCAAATATGAGGGAGACCCCTCTCTACATGCATTCTACTCAACCAATAAAACATACGAGCATTCTTGAATTGACCTATGCAATTATCTTACCAAATTAGATGTCGGCCCAATGCTATATCATGCTCCTACAAGAACTCAAAAAAAATCTCGAAACAATGTTGGACATACTCAGACGAGTGAGATCTATCATCACTCACATAAAAATGATACTCTCTGATTATGTTTCAATCCTCCTCTGTACTATCAGGTGCATGTCTAAATGTTATGTGGACAAAAATAGCAATCTGAATGGAATTGTAATACTGAGATTGTACCTCGTTTTGTGGTTGCAATGTGTAGTTTTTTGCAAAGTCAACCACGATATAATAGTGCGAATTGAAAAGAGTCCTTACACATCCTAAATTTTTGATCCAACCACTGAGACCTATGACTATGCCTTGCATACTTGTAGAAAAGATTGTCCTTAAAATCTGAAATAAAATCAGCAACACTGCATTCTTTTGTAACCAACTCACATCTAGAACCTTCACCTCTGCTTTGCAAAGTATATTTGACTATCTCATATCTCTTTTTCTCAACAAGCTTCTTTCCAAATTCATGTTCGGAACTCTCATGAAAAAATTGAACAAACTTTGACAAGCCACCACATCAGAGCACTTTGCATTTAAACAATCATTTCTAGGAGAGACATGAGAGAAGGAGAGGTGGTAGGAGGGTGAGACTTGAGAGAGAGGGAGGGAGGGAGGGAGTGGGAGAGAGATAGAGGGTTTAAGGGTTTAGACTTTAAGTGTTAAGGGTTTAAGGTTAAAGGTTTAGGGTTTAGGGTATATGGTAGAGGGTTTAAGGGTTAAGGGTTTATGGTAGAGGGTTATATGGGTTTAGGGTTTCATGGTAAGGGTATAAAGGAGAGAGATAGATGGAGTG
>VDFB02362600.1:0-15655 GCA_007258455.2 Sequoia sempervirens | reverse complement strand
TTGAAGAACAAAGAGAAGTATTCTCAACATCTTCTTCATTGTTTGCACTTATGACAATTGATCCACATTTAGAGAATTCTTCACATGAGGAGAATTGTCCACTCCCTATAGAACACCCCCCCCCCCCCCCCATATATTAACATATCCCCTACTAGATGCAAGGGATTCCATCTCCACTTCATGAGAAGAATCATACTCAATAGAGGATTGTCCCAGCTCGATCTCATGACTTTGATTCCTCATTTGTACTATATCATTGAGATCGGGTGTATTCCCATCATGGACTGATGCATGATAGGTGCTGGCTGAATCAATTTGTGGGGTTTCACGACCTACCTCTTGTGTTTTCTCACAAATTATGACATCCCAAGGAAGATAGTTAAGTACCACCTCCTTATTTTCATACTCTATTTATTCATCTTCATCACTACTCCTTGCATCTACTTCTAGGTTGCTTGTAAAATAACAACATTCAACAGTCACCTGCTTAGACTCTGATGCTCCTCCTTGATCCATCAATTCTAACCTCTAACTCTCTTCACTGGGACAATTACTGATCATATTTTGGGAAAAAATTAAGGGCATATGACCATGCTCAATTTCATCCATAGTTTTAATCCAATCCACTACTTGATCAAGGCTATGGGGCTTCTGATCCTCAAACCACTAGCTTGATCCTGATATATAGGCTTCACAAAACAAATTAATACACATTAAATCACTAGGCCTGAAACTCTTTGGTATCTCCATCAACAAATCTGAGAATCTTGAAAACAAGTCATATGGTGATTCATTTGCATGCCTCTTTATTTCATACAACTTTTCAATAGAAGATATCAAGTCATTCCTTCCCATCCATGGTTGATGTGAGGTTGATACTCACTTAGGGTTTGCATCTCTAGGAAGTAATGCAGATACAACATCTAAGAGCTCATCTTCATGACATACACCTTTGCTTCTTTATTGACTTGGCTCAATAGCTAGAATTCTACTAGAGCTAGTCGTGTTAGTCATTGCAAGTCCCTTCATAATTGGGTATTTCAAATTATTCTCAATATTCATAGCCTCTTGGTAGGCTTGTTGCAAGGTGGCAAACTCTTTTTCCCTTAATAGGAAACTCATCCTTTTATCAAATGCTCCCAAATATACCACCAAACACTCCACATCATTTGGTCTAATATGCTCAGTAATTTCCCTTATAACCTTTACAAATCTAAGGTTAAAAGTAGGAACCAATTCCTCTTTACCTCTAGAAATCTGCAAGAAGTTCTTTATTGCAGCACTTGGATTTATCCTTTCCCAAAATTGGTCTGTGAAGGCTACCTTAAGCTCATTCCAACAATGTATAGAAGAGGTGGGAAGAAAAGAGAACCAATCTCTTGCATATCCTTTCAAATATTGAACAAATAGCTTCATAACCACATCTTCATGATCTATCTCATAATCACCCATCACATCAACAAATTATTGCACATGCTTATCTGTTGATTCTAACTTTTCATCGTTGAACCTTGGAATTCTGCATTTGATCTTGGGTGGTACCACATTCAGATACCCACAAATATTGTTGAAATTAATAGGCCTGTACCTATTAGTACTAAAGTTGCCTTGGTGAGACAATGACTACTCATTATGCATGCTTTTTTCCATATTTACACTAGATGGCGTAAATGGAAAATTCACCCTCAACTCTTGAAAAGGAATTTTAAAAAGTGTTCTATGCAGTTATACGATACTACCTCAATTCCTTTTACAAATATGATCCTAAGCCCCTAGCACATATATTTCCTACAAATTCTACCTAAGATCTTAGAAAATTAACATGCTCTTTTCATCATAATACACAATTTTAACTCATACATGAAAGCATATTGAAATAGTTCAAATATTCCATCATCTAGTGCTAATTCACTAATTAGGGAACCATTCATATCTCAAGTATGGGAAATTTATCTTGATCTATCAATTATACACTTTAATTTCTTCAAATCCTATGAAAATACCTAGTGATTTGTAGCAGATAATTGTCCCTTATCTTTTAATTTGTAGATTCGATGAATCGATATATGCTTTAACGGGTTCTTTGAGTCAGAGTCACCACCTCCTTCCAGAGGACTGAACTTCAAGTAAGATGAAGCTCCTTTACACACAATACACATTTTGGGCCATCTCCCACAATAAAGTCATGCTCAGATCCTTCAATCTTTGTTGCATTCAGAGTATTTTCCAGGTGTAAGAATTTGTTATTTCTGAATCAAGATGTTTGAGTTCATTTAACCCTTTGAATCTGCATTTGGCAGTTGCATTTGGAGAATGAGAATTTCCCTAGCGGAGTTTCCATTCTATTGGAATTTTTTCCAGTACACCTAAGGAACCTCTAAAGAGTAGCCAACTCTTATCTTCAAGATCCTTACAGTGAATGGCCAACTGTCAAGATTCAGTCAAAGACTAAGATCTTCTACACTTTAGGCTTTATATAACCAAGGATGGTGTTCCTAAGGGATATTTAACTTGACACTCTCAATGTTTGTCAAATCAAACCACATATCAATTCTTATAGATGGTAAACAACATAGTTCGCTCAAAGGATGGCTAATCTTCAAGTAAATATCCATTGATCTACTAGGAACAAGGGAAATACTTTATCCATATACCTCATTATAAATGAATTTTAAAATAAATGTGCATCTTGATTTCAAGTCGATCACTAAATAGAAAAATTATTATACCCCTCTATGTGAATATTTGAAATAGGCCAGTGTCTTGCTTCATATGACAACAGAGTCACATATACAATGACCAGTAATATAGAAATGATTTCAATTATGATGAAATGGACTACTCTCACAACAACTTTGGGTCATGGAGCTCACAACTACTAATATATGGTTTCTTATCAAATCCTTTTTAAATAATTGCAAATTCATGGCCCAATTTAAGCATTTTAATTGATTACTTGAATCAAAGCAAATGAAGAGACACAAATTCAAACAAATATTTGAAGATGAATGAAAATATCATTAACATTTCACTCAAAATTCACACAGATTTACACAAGGAGAACACATATACTAGAATTATACGTTCATTATCTATATATCATCCATTTTTGTAGAACTAATTAAGATGATTACATATGTTCATCAGTGCTCAAAGAAAAATAACTGCTCTATTCACTCTCTTAATGCCTAATGTTCTATGTAGACCTATGCCCAACTCAAAATTTTATTAGAATTCAACCCCTACAAATGAGCCCTAAATTCCCTTTTATAGACAAGGGAGCCAACAAGCTACCGACTCAAGTGCAACCTTAATATAAAAATTTCATTTCATCTTATATTTACTTTACATTTCAAAATTCTCGATGTATTGATTTTGCAAGAACATGTTGAAAATGGGGAAAGAAAAATTGTAACCACCATCAAAAGGGAAATGCAAAGTATTTCCAAAATTCCCTTGTCAGCATGCGCGCAACAAACCAGGCATCCACACTGCCATGAGGGCACATGATCGAAACTCAACACCCAAAAATGTGCCACACATGTAGAGACAAAAGAAACCACCATGGAAATCATTATCAACAAAAAAAATATTGACCACCACCTCTTCATAGATCAAAAGGCCTCTTATCGTCAACACACTGACCTCGGTACACATGACTACTCCAAGTAGTAGTGAGGGTTGGGGATGAGACCTCAACCCCTTCCTCGACCTTATCTTCCTTCATCACAACATATCTTTCACTTGGAGTCCTAATAAGCAAAGGAGGGATAGACAATATCTCCTCGCCAATGGCCAGAGTGTGACCCAAAGTCGTGAGGTATTAGTCATAGTCAAAATCGGTCCCCATCTCACTGTCTGATGAGCTGCTCATGAGGTCAATGGGTGGATTTTGGTGTCTGAAGGAGCCACACCCATACCTTATCTTTCTACCCACTCCAACAATGGATTGCGATTGATTCTTTCCTTTGTCCTCTCTCTTCTCCGCAACAACATTATGGAATTGCAACTTCTAGCTGCAACTTGTGGGTGCAATCATAGGATTGTCCGTAGGGGTGTCCATTTCTACTATTGAATCACACTTAGGAATGCTAGAACCCAGCCTTTGCAAACACAATTGAGCTGACCTCCTTGTTGGCTTGACGAAAGCTATTGGCTTACTCATTTTGCAACTAGAGAATATGTACACTCAACCTCTATTCCCTGTAATAATTTGAGGGCTTAAAAACTTAATTGCTATAGCAAAAATAACAACCCATCACTTCTATTTATTGAGAAAAGTGATGAAATCAATCACCAATTCTTAATGAAAACACACACGCAAACAGAGCAATTCGTTGGCATGCCTACTGTCACCGTTTAATTCTTAAGTGCATGAAAATATGCATATTGCACCTCATGATTACCAGTAATTAAATCTCCACATGCACAAAGATCAATTTGATCGCTTATGTAGAAATTTGGCCATTAATACACGTTTGTTGCATAGTGAAAATGGCTATCACGTGCTATTTCATCAACTTTGAATATAAGTCATCAATCATCTGTTGAGATGGTGAATTAGACAACGTGCACCAAGTTGACCACCCTTGAATTCTAGCGGTGCTTCGCTGATGTATCCTCAGCCAATGGCGCTAACCCACATTGGAAAGAAACTTCTTTGTTTGCGGGCTCCACCCATCTCACAGATTGAGTGGATTGGTCCACGTGTTGAGACCTCATTGATTTTGCTTCTTTTAACGAGTGGGCACATTTTTCTAGTGAACCTGTGGGGAATGGTGGAGATCATCCTTGAGATATGATCTCAGCCATCGGTTGGGAACCACAGGCCGTAAGCTTGGTAGTGGAGACTGGGCCCCACATCTCATGAAGAGACATGTCTTCATCTTGTTGACCTCATGACTTTTAACTAGCTGACACTTACAACTCATGAGCTCGCAGGATACGGTGGAGATCTCTTCCCACAACATTAAATCTTGAAACCTGCATGCATGACAAAGTTAGCATTTAATAAGGGGCCTTTGCTAGGCTGACGGTGATATGAACCTCGCATGATGATGACTTAGGCTTAAGTCATTGGGGAAAATAAGACCCAACTTTAGGGAATAGCTAAAGTTGACAAGACAATTGGGTGACCAGTGCTTCTAACCAAAGGGGCCAGTAAGCAGATGTGCATGACGGCTCAAAAGATGGCTTAAGGGGCCATAGACCGGTATGGCAGGTCAATGTGCAATTAGATCGTTTGAGGGTTTTCACAAGAAAAAACCTACTCACACATGGGGACAAGGGTTTTAAAATGCAGACTAAGCCCATAGGGAAATGAAAATTCTGCAGAATTTTATGAGCTCCATCAATACACATGCATATATATGTGTATATATATATGTATACATGTATGTATATATATACATGTATATAAATATAAACATATATGTATATATATACATGTATGTATATATATACACAACTCAGGTTCTGGAGCACAACAATTTTAAAACCCTTGAATCTGCTATAAAACAGAGGCAGAGTGATCAATTTTTATAATAGTCTGCTATTAATGTAACACCCCACTAAGGGACCCTGTGGATTAACACAAAAGACCTTCAACATCATGCCAATTTTTTAAATTTTTTTTAAGAAACTAAAGTGACACTAACTAATGCAACTCAACAAATTAACATGGATAACATCATTACATTAACATCATATCATAATCACATTATGACCTAAAAGTAACATTAATCGTAGCTCACCTACACACCTATCCATCGTGGTCCCCTAACGTCACTACCATGACATATCTACACTAAATAAACCTATAGAAAGAAATTTGATACACTAAGAATAGATCTAGTCAATTCTTTGAATGTAAAGTAAATCTCATACATCAAATTTCATATGATAACATAACTTAATTATAATTATACCTCATCTAACACTATAGCAATATGGACCTAATCCTAATCAATGTCGTGAAATAGGTATATAAAGATGTATCACATATACAATTAACTTAAGAGATCATATGCATTATAAATACAACATTTCTATGTTAATATTTTCATTACATAATAAACAATAATAAATATATCTTCAAGACTACTTCAATCCATTTACATTTCCTTTACAAGAATGCTACAATGTACAAGATACATTCATCTACGAGGTACATATATAAAGTAAATATTGGAATTTTCTTAGAAATATCACCTACACATAAGTTTAGCTCTGGAGTGAAGTGGAAGGAAAGACTCTCCATGTTGCACATGAATTGTACCACCTAAATCCCAATGGATGGTTGGAAAATACCACCCTACCACATAGAACCCTAAGGCCCAATCCCTCTGTGCTAGGAGACAACATTAGGCCCCACACACAAGCAAGCAACATAAAAAAGTGACTAACACTAAACATCCAAAGGAGACTACCTAAAACAAGAATCAACCAAAAATCACAAGGACTTTCACAAAGACTTTCAGATACTTCTAGAGGCTCAACACATAACACAAATGGATAGGAAACCAGAAAGCTGATCATTATACCACAACACATACAATGAAGTACATTACATCATTTTCACAATCTTATAATATGATAGCGAACTTTAATTTAGAAATTCATAGGACCAACAATGCATAACCTTGGTACAATCGATCCTTACATAGTAAGGAAGCCTCAACACAAGACTCACAAATCTGAAAGGATTGTTAACATACAGAAAGTAAACAGGCTTAATAGAAAATGGTACAACACAATATATATAAAAGGATAGAGCTATATCCTCCTATACAAACTTTGGAACTGAACTAATTCTCTCTTGACAGTAGTAAATCTTTCAGCCATAAAATAGCCATAAAATAGCCAAATCAACTGAAAATCCAAATCCATAAAAAACCCATTTCAGATTTGGCCCTTGACTACTTAGTAGCGCAAAAAAAATTGACCAGAAATTATTCAAAAATTCACCAAATGTCAAACAACAAACGAATCCCATAAAAACTCTCTTGACAACAGTCAAATCTGTTATCCATAAAATAACCATGAAATAGTCATATCAACTCCTCAAACTAAATCCATCAAAACCCATTTCAGATTTGACCCTTGAATACTTAGAAATATGAGAAGAATTGACCAAAAATAAATAAAAAATTCACAAAATTCTAAACAACAGATGAATCCCATAAAAAACCCTTTTTTTAACATAACTGATTACAACCAAGCGACAAAATGAGAAACCCAAAACCATATCTTTTCAAGATTATTAAAAACATTAAAAACTCAATTAATTTAACCCTTTTCAATGTCTATGAATCTAAAATGAATAAATTAACAAAATCAAGAAAATCCTTACCTCAAATTTGAAGAACAATGATGAAAAAAAAAGTTGAAACCCCAAAATATCCTCCAAGTTGAAATCACTAATAAAAAACCACAATCCGAAGCCAAAATGTCCATTCAATAGTAGCAATAAATTCAAGAAATCTCTTTCATTGCCCCTTACTCTTCACAAACATGACAAGAACTCAAAAATGAAGAATGAAAATCCAACATGAACTCTAGAACAAAAAAAAAAGAGAGAAAACTCTCTTCCTCTAAAAAAAGAGAGAATCCCTACAAACGGAAAAGGAAACCTCTTAACCTTCCAACAACCCTTTTAACTCCAATTTTCGTCACTTTTCATAATAGAGTAATTAAAGTGGGTTTTGAACTTTATAAAAGGGATTTTATGGAATAAAAATACCTCTAACCCATAAACCTATCACCTAGGAAACACTTTAAACAATTAAAACCACATTAGGACTTGATAAAACATAAATTAAGTGACCACTTTAATAAAATGAATCAAACGACTAAGAAAACACCTATTTCATCCAAACAATAGTAAAACAAACATTATTCAATAAACAATAACCAAATACCAAATAATCAATAAACAAAACACATGATAATAATAAAAAATAATAATTAAATAACCATTCCCCAAAATAATAACATATTAGTATGCACATAATAACATTATGACTTATTAACATAATCTCATGACAATATTAAATCACCCCCTTAGCATAAATAATAATAATAATCAATACCCACTCACACCAATAATGATAATATACAATAACATAACAACACATTAACATAAATAAATATATCACTTATGAATAATATTAAATCACACCTCAACACATTAATAAAAAATATAATAACAACTAACATGATTGACCCAATATCTAACTTCACTCAAATAATCCACAATCCAAGGCTAAGCATAAACCACAAAATAACTTCTCACATAAAAGAGTCATTCACATCAAAACATAAATAACACTAATCACAATAATGACAGCCCAACTAACCACAAGACTTAGCACCAACAAATTGGGATCCAAAACCAAGGCTAGACACCAGAATCAAACAATCACATATCCCATAAGAAACATTCACATAAACGCAACATTCTAACAATAAGTTATAGGTGATCAGGTATTGTCTCATGACAACCCGAAAAGGTTAACACATTCTTAATCAATTGTCCCTGATTGAGGACAATGGTTAGGGTTAAGGTATATTTGGGCCTAGATGTAATCTCCTCAACCACCACTGGGATTAGAGGCACGCTCAAAACTGCTAATTCAGGTGGAGATGTAGCCTAGTACTTGTTCACTCAAACATACAAATTAGAGCACATGTGCATAATAGCCGAAGCACTAAGAAAGAAACTCTAGCAAATGTATCTCATTCTCCTATGTCCCCCATATGTCCAATGGTATGATGTGTAATACCTCTCTTGTTATCATAATTTTGATACTCCTCTCATGTTGTGTTGCGTACTTGAGACTATGATGGTGATTGTTTCACCAGTTTGACTTGTTTGGTTGACAGTTTTGTTTGTGTGGACGATTATGATACTCTCTTTTATGATGTTGATGATATGATGATGCATGGTGTTTGTCTTTATCTGGTTATATGTTTATCATCTAGTTGTGGTATTATGTTGCTATGTAAATTAATTAATGCTTGCTTCATGATATTTATGATGATGTGTTATTGGTTGGAATCTTGGTGAGAGGATGGTGTAGCATCACTCGCTCATGAGCATCCTGCTATGCTACGACTCCTCACGGTGTGCTTGCGATTGGATATATATGTTGCTTGACGTTTGGCTTGATGTAGGATATAGGTACTGTGCATTGACTCCACCTACACTGTCAAGTTTGAGTGTGCCCTATAAGCCTAATGGGTATGATGTGGAAACTCGAGTTGACAAGAAAGCTCCTTGTCCTAGTCTGTCACCCTGTCATTGTGTTTGATGATGTTGTCTATTTGCAACCTCATTCTCGTTTTGGTATCATTTCATTCTGAGTTGTTTAGTTTTAATTGTTTAATATTGTTCTAATTATTTGATATAGTGATGTTCACGGTGATTAAGTTATTATTGGTCATTTAATTAATTGGTTTGATTTAACCACACTCATAAAGTATGATGTAATTTAATTAAAGTAATAAATTAAATTATTAAATTATTAAGAGAATGTTATTAATTAATTATTAAATTAATTCAAGGTTATAATGATCGATAGCTTATATTATTACTTTATTAAAGATGAATATGTTAATGAAAAACATAAATTTCATTTATAAATAATGTTTATTTTAAATTTAATCTAATGGATTATTATTCCACTTATTAATGATGTTTATTTTTAAATTTAAATATTTGGATAATGAGGTATTGAATAAAATATCAAAATGGATATTTTAATGGATGTTATAATTGGATAACAATAAATTCAAAAGGTAATTAAAAGAATTACGGTAACAATAATGATTATTAAATTTAAGTAATATGATTTAATGTTACAATGATAAAATAACAACTAATGATAAAAAATAGTTTTTTTTAATCAAACATTAGTGGAGAGAGTTAGGTTTCTAAATTAAATCAAAACACAAGGATTATCAATAGGTGGAAAAACCAAGTTAAGAGAAAATGACGAGTGCACTCTCGAAAACAAAAAAATGGATGGGAAATTTGCCATTTGTCTAGGTTGGTTTATCAAAAAATATTGAGAATTTTATTAATTTGGATGGGGAATTTTGTGGGAAACAGGAATTTCAACAAAAGATTTTTTACTGTATTTTGAACTTTGGTAAAAAGTTAAGAGAATATTACAACCGAGAGAATTTTGGAAGGAACTGTGTTTTTTTAAAAGAACAGAAGTTGGAGATTGCGAAAGAAAGAACGTCCTTGCATATTGTCTCCATCATTAGCGAAGGGTTTAGGTTGGTCATTTATTAACCTTTTTGTACATATTTCATTTTCAATATTGCAACTAGTGTTTTGGTATGGCGTGATTTATCTTTCCTAGACATTTCATTTTACTCTGTTTTCCCTAGTTGCCTTCATGGCATTTGATTTTTCCATTCGTCTAGGTAGGCTGATCCATTGCACAACCAAGGAGATTACAACATGGCATTCATTCTTTGCCAATGTTTGAGTTTAGGGTAGCACCTGTTAATAGTTGTTTTTGCATTTAATGATGTTATGGTATCTTTTAAATCCATTTGGATGTTTATTCTTTGAAAATTCTATTGAATCAATTTCCTTGTATTCTTCGACACTGTATTGTGCTACCAATTACTCTGAGTGCATGGTTCGCCTTGCTTGTCTTGCTTCAATTTGTATGTTTTGGCTACCTTTTGATTGGTGTGTGGTGTGACCTAGGGGAATTCAATTTGGCCCTTGCATAGATTATATGTTGTTCGCTATTAAGTTTTAGGCATCTTGTTTATAGTGATAAGACACTGTATTGGCTTTCTAGAGTTATCATCCTTAGAATTTGAAAATTACCTCTGCTATGTCTTTGGCCTCATCCTTTTCTTTTGGCCAGTTTTGTGCTCTATATATTGGTTGGTTACAGATCACGTGGTAACCCAATTAACTTGTGAAGGAGGATTGTGTAGCAAGCGCATCCCTCTACCCTTAGTTGTCGCTTGCTTAGCTGGTTGATATTCTCCATTTGATGTATGCCTTTATGTTGTTCAATATTTTACCTTTCATCTGTAGAATATTAAGAGGAAACTTATTTAGCTACATATGCTAATTAAGATTTGGTTAGAGAAAAAAAATTTCTTGGGAAAATTTTGATTTAAATACTGTATGGATCAATTCATTTGTGTTGCAAAATGCTTAAGTAGACATTGGAAGTTAATTTTTAATTGAATTTATATCCTTATTTTTTCATTTGTTGTACACAATACATCTTTGTGTGTCCCTTTAACTGTTGCACATCATCTCATGGATGTTGTGCACATCCCATGGAGGCTACGCCTTGTCTCTTTTCCTCCTCATTTGCCTTGTGGTTTAGGCATTTGGATGTTTGCATATTAATTTCTTTGTTATGCCTTTAGAATTATGTGGGTTAGTTTCTTAATTAAGTTGCTATCTTCTAGCCATTGGTTAGATGATGGTTAATGTTGTAATTGGATGTATGCTTATATTTTATTATATATAATGTATGTTTTATAATCTGTAAATTACGCTTTGTTAAAATTTCATTATGTTGTCTCATAAACAGTAGGATCAATACATTTGACTCTGAATAGACATGGTATCTAAAATTGCTATGATTACATTTATTTATATATATGTGCGCGTGTGTGTGTATCTCTATAGATAAGTATAATTAATTATATATATACATACATACATACATACATATATATATATAGCATGATTTTAATAAAAAGGACTTTGTTTGTGATAGGTTACATATTAATTATTATAGGAAAATGTTTATATAGTTTTCTTGGTTAACTAAAAGCTCTCTCAAAAGTGAAAATGGAATAGTAAATTTTATTTACACATGTAATTATAATTATTGGTACAGTTATATATGTGTGTGTGTGTGTGTTGATTCATTTTTTTTATAACAGATTTATATGCATTTTATTTTAGCTTCAAAATGAATTGTTTATTCAAATTTTTTTATTTATATTTAGAATGGAAAAGAAATCTGTTTGAAGTAAAAGAAATAAAACACAATTAAATACCTTGACAAGAAATTTGAAATATATAGTCATATTGTAGTTTCAATTATTTAGATTCTTGTTTGTTTAAATATTATATCATTTGGAAAGTGCATTTAGAATACAATTTTATATTTTAAAAGATTCCTTAGAGTTAGTATATAGAGTGTGTAGATGAGTTCATTAAATTGAGCATGGGTATTAAGATGCATTTGAATTGCATGGTGGTAGATGGTTGTATAAATAGATGTAAACACTATAGGAGTTTCTCTTTAAGATATGTTAAATAGAATATGTTTGGATTCTAGTACGTTCCTTGTATGAGAAATGAGGATTTAGTTGGATGCTTATGTTTCTTTGTTGAGTGCAATCTGTTTCCTTTGAATCATTTTCAATTCGATGTACTTTGGTATTTAGTCTTGTGGGAACCTATAGCATTGAGACTTTCCCTATTAGGAGTCAAGGGTAGTTGTTTGGTAGGCTTCCAGAGGTAGTGGGAAAGTTGTGTTGTTAGAATATCATGATCTAACCTTTGTTTCCATTCTTGTGGGTGTTACCTTGTGTTGTTATTTTTCCTTCATTGTTATTCTTGGGCGAAATGGTTCATGCCTCGCACGTGCACTTGTTTTGTGGATTTAATGTTTGGTACACCCCTTGTTATTGTGAGTTTTAGTTTGGAGCTATTAGGGAGAGTGGCTCTTCATGGGGGCTAGCGCACAAAGGGGCAGCCTAGATAGCCCATGGAAGAGTTGGTTAGATAAGTGAAAATCTAATAGAATTAAACTAGTGGGCTTGGGTAGGAACACATTAACTAAAGATAGGTAAAATACCTCACCCATGTTGTTAGTGTTTTCACAAACTAAGGGTGAGTTGAGAAGGCCATGGTTGGAAATATCTCTACCTCATCCTCATGAGAGGCTAGTGGTCCCGCACATGTCATCCTATGGGGCCAACGCCTAGCGAGGGGCAGCCAGGATAACCATAGATGGGGGTTGACGCTTGTTGAGAGGCAGCCAAGATAACCCATGATAGGGCCATGCAATGACACTCTCTCTCATAGTATCCCTTTTTTTTTCCTTTGTGTACCTCTGGAAGCAGTCGTCTTGTACTAGACATGTTGATGTTGTAGATATTTATGTTTCTTGTTCTTTTATGTTGTTGAGTCTTGTAGCCCTTTTGTGCAACTTTTCTTGGTCATGGGTCTCTCTTGTCATCTCCTAACATGGGGGGTGGGCCTTTGGGTCCACATGGTTGGGTAGAACATAATTTGCACCCCATTGGGTTCCTAGATAGTGTTCATGGAGCGAGGAGTTCATGTTGTTGCAGTTGATTCAAAGCTTCACCATAGTTCAGTTGTACCATGTTCATTTATGTAACATTTTTGTATTTGATGTATCATTTCCACTATGTGTCAGGATGCACTAATGTGCATATGTATTCCTGAAATGATGTAATGAAAAAAATGTAATGTATTATTTTACCCTTGTAACCCTTATGTGGTTAATGATTCATTGTAGTCGTTATTTGGTGTGTTGTATCTGTGGAAATATGCTCCATTGAATCCACATGATGATAGTATGTTTATGGTTATTGGGAATAAGTTAATCTTGTTTATGTTGAGTTAAATCATCTGTGGATGTTTCTTATTGATGGATTATAATGGATGTATGATTGTTGTAAACATATGTTATATCATGGTTTATAATGTAATCTTGGAATTCATTCGTTATCATTATGGTATGAGTTTAGGTTTTGTAATGCTATCACGTGTACCCCAGAGGATGTAGTTGATATTGTAATTGTATAATTGATTTTTATGTAATGTTTCTTCATTATCATTTTGTGTAATGTTCTACTTTCAAAAAAAAATATGGTAATTTGTTAGTTTTAGTTGTCCTTTGGGGTTCGGCAGTGCGTTACACGATACTGCTCTTTCCTCCTAACCTAACAACATCCTATTGCATCGCCCAAGTATCCAAATAAATCTCCGCATAATAATAATAACATAACAATATGTATCATACTCACAAAAGTACTAATAGAAGCTCATGTTCCATCCACGACCGCAACACTTGAACACAAGTTAGTACCTCTTCATGATAATAAATATAATCATAATCAAAATCATAATATCATATCATAATGAAAATAATATGTCAAAATCATGTGAAAATCCTAAAGATAACCAAAGTAATTCCATAGCACAAACATGCCAATAGCTTGCATCCTAGAAATTGTCATGTTTGAACACACACACAAAGACATCATTATAAACCTATCTTTAAACATATATAATAAGTCCTATCCTAACCTTCTCACATAGTCCATAAATTCATAATATGCAACATCAATTGCTTAACATCATTAGAACATACCTTTAAATATCCCTATTATTTTACCTTCATCTCCAAGTTCTAAAGATAGACTACCTGCACATCCATAGTGAGAATGGAGGGGAACTACAATTAAACCACTACCAGTGTCATGTCAAGCAAAAAAAAGATCAAGACACAATTCTTCATTAAATGCACAAAAATCATCTTTATAGTTTCCCTATTTGTCTATAATATTTAGTGCCAACTAATTTAGCTTGAATTTTGAATTGAAAACCCAACTGTTACATAGATTGCTTGTCTTCTATCAATATATTTCATGATATAGTATTCTCCTCATTTGTTTTAAGCTATGTGTAACAAATTGTTGATTCCCACAATTTAGCTCTTGTATTCTTCATAACATAGGCCAGGTAAATATTTTTTGTGCATTTAATTAAGAATTGTGTCCTTGTGTTATTTTTTTTGCTTGGCATGACACTTTAGGAGTTTCTTATTTTATTCTCTCTAACAAGAATTGTTTTTGACTTTCAACATTTTGAAATTTTATGCTATTTTTGACTCTTTTTATATTAAAATCTACATAAATAAAAATAAAGATAACATACGCAATTGTTTAGACATACATGTGTATATATAGATTGCTTTTTGCATTGTGAAATGAGCCACAATGGTCTTGGTCTATATATATGGATATATATTTCTGCCTATATGTATATTTTTAAATATGAGAGGGTGATTTCAATATATATATATCCTTTTTTGTCAATAATATTTATAATAAGTGTATGTTTCTTGCTTGGGGGTGTGGCTAGAGCCCAAGAGGCTTCATGATGCAAATATGGTAGGGAGGAGACCAACTATGCATTTAGAGCTTTTGCTTTCCACTGTCATATATCTCGTGTTGGTTATATCCATGGACACACAAATTCTCTGATGCGCTTGCCTACAAAAAAATACTCTATTCTATTGATTGCATTTATGACGAGGGTGCTAACACGAGACACATAACATCACACACACAACCAGAGAATATTATTATTATTCTGAATATGAAAACCTTACATGTAAAGGATCTCAAATCCTTGAGTTCTGCAATACATGCAAGTTACAAAAACTACAAAAATTCTCCTTTTTGAAGTATGCAATCTTTTCCCCAAAAAGCTACAAAAAATAAGAAAACCCCACCCATAAATAGCTCCTTTTCAGTATTAGAGAAAAAAAAACATTCAAATTATGAGTTTTGGCAGTATGGTGCCAAACATTACAATTTGAAATTTAAATTTTAAAAA
>VDFB02362599.1:0-23465 GCA_007258455.2 Sequoia sempervirens | reverse complement strand
ATTCCTCGATGTGTGTTGTGCATGACCCTACTAGTGCACGACTATCATCTATTAGTGATTCTTTTTTTGTTAGTGTTTTTGTAGCTTTGTTCAAAAATTTGATGGTTGTATTTTTGCCCTTCGGTCAAAATTTAGGGCATTACATATTTCCTCCTTTTCTCTAAAGTTTAACAACTCAAACAATTTGTTTGATCAGTGCATTTTTTTGGTAACTATGGGAAAGCTTTGGCTAATGGTGGTTTTGTTATTCTTTAGACTATTGTTGGAGAGGATACCTGGTTGTAGTGCTGCCAAGGAAGGTGGTGTAATAACAAGATTTTAAGAAAACTGGACATGGCTAGAGCTAGATGGTAATAGTAATTAATGGTGAAAGTCCAATGTTTTGTTTTCTTAATGTTATTGTCTACCACAAATATTAATAGACAAATTATCTACTATATATTTATAAAAAAAAATAGTTTAAGTCTACAATTAGTTTTAGACTATCATAAGGATAAAATCTAATTAGTAATCATTATTTTTCATAAAAAATGCACCTTTTTGTAGGATGGTGCCCAAGTCTTATTTGACATTGGTAGGCATCCATCCCCAGTCCATTAGGCTTGGTTGTGAGAGATTAATATGCTTATAGATTATATCTCTTTTCTTTGTTGATTTCATAAGGGAGATATCTATTAAAGATTGTGTCAAATTGTTAGAAAAATACATTAGATTCATTGAAGAGTATTCTCATTTGCATGTTCACATAATCAAATTCACACCAAGCAATTTTGTGCTAGGATGATTGATAAAGCAATATTATATGGTCTCATTTCATTGCTTATGAATATTGCAATCCTCTTCTTGTCATACGCATGTTTATATTATATATAAATTTAACCAAGGCATAAATTATCATGGGCTTGTATAAATGATAAATGATAAAAAAATTCACATAAATTCACATATATATATTGAAAACTCTTCTCCAAATAAATGATAAAAAAATTCACATTAACTAAATGATAATAATAAACTTTGCGTACATCCAAACATTGTTAAAGCATAACATGTCATTTATTTAAAAAATGTCTGCTAGACATTTAAGACTTTGTCTGCAATAGGATTAGCAATGAATGTGGGATTAACAACAAAGTCCCACTCCCGGACCACATTGCCTGATATTGCAGCAAAGAAAGGGGTCTTCACCAGGGTAGTTGTATACTTGACACTCAGCATCATTCGTGCACTGAACATACTCCTGGCACAGATCAGGCTGTGCTTCTGTCATGCCTGACATGCCCACTGCTAATGCCAACGATATTATTAAAACCACACACAGCAATTTCATTGCCATTTTCTTTTATGTTGTGTGGGTAAACAGGGAGAGGACACCCAATTTATAAGTGGAATCGAAGGCCTTGACTGCTTAGGTGGCCGGGCCCGCTCTTAACCTTATGAGAAATGGGATGTTTTAAAACATGTGATTCAAAATACACAATGTTTATTAACTTGTAATTCATCACATACCAATCCATGTGTTTTTAAATTGTGTATATCTAGTTCTGCAATTCAAATAGCAACAACAACACCATTCACTTAAATGCCTCTTTACATCATTCAATTCAATAACACTTAAAATTCACCAACTCAATAATAACTCTAGATCTATTTTCTCTAAAGGTTTCTCTTAATTTTCCATACAATCAATCACCCCTATGTGCATAATAAAAAGCTCAAATACATTTTATCTTTTAGATTCTATGCTACATTCTAAAAAATTTAGAGTCATATATCTTCACTCTTAACACACACATAATCGGGGTAAAATAAATGTATGTCTAGGTATATATCCTAGTTTTATTATTAATTATAATTTTAACTTACTTTAGCTCTAAATAAATGCACTTAAGTACCCACTCTAAAAAAATCCACATGTTCATATAGCTCATTAAAATAAGCACTCATGATTTCTCAAGGTATTGGTTACTTAGAAATGCTTATCTGTAGAAAAAGTAAGTGTGATACACAAATTCAATACTTTAAAATTTAGACACTTTTCTCATCAAGTGTGCCAATGTATCATTCTACATATTTGATAATAATTTCATTATTTTTTAATTAACTTCTGACATTCTATAGTCTTTCATACTAGTCTTCTTTGAAGTTTTTTTCATTTCTTTCTTACACAAAAAATAAAAATAAAACCCTCATAATACATTTTCTTGTTCTTCAATGCTCTCAATATCTCATCACTTTCCATTTAAAGTAGAAAAAGAGATAGAAATGAAAGGTAGAACAAAATGGTATGAATCCTTTTCTAAAGAAAGACGAGGTTACAAAAAGTATAAAGGCAATAAGTTGGATGGGATTCATTTTGAAGAATATAATGATGATATATTTAAGAATTTGATCTATTATTTGATGAATCTCACTCAATTCTCAATAGAAAAAGAATTAAAGTTAACTCTTTCCACCTTCACTCTTATTTTTAGGTTGTTTTGAGAAGGATTTGATTTTTTCACTCTCAAGGGATTTCATATGATAAAAGTAAATTAATCAGTCTAGACAATATTCTAGAGCCTTGGAAGACTACTATAATGGTGATGGTTAAATATTTCATGTGTGAGTCTCAATGTAAAACCAATGTAGAGAATAGTATGTGAATATTGAATCATTATGGTATAGTCTAGAGAAGGAGGAATTGAAAGTCAATTTATTAGGATATGTATTTGCCTCATTTTAGTTAATGGATAAAAAATATAATAAGGGAGTGGGGAAATTAATGTGTCATGACCTCATCCATCTAATATGAAAACACATATTTTTGAAGAAACCATTATGAAACACATTAATAACTATCTATGGTTTAATAGTACACCAAATTTGTAAGATTATCTCTCTTGCTATCCATTGTAGGAGAAATTATATCATCCCAAGAAGTTAACCTCATGTGTAAGATAGAAATTTAAACCCTTCTCATCCTTGTACCATAAAAAATATAGTATTCATATGTTTTGTTAAAGAATTAGTAGCATTTAATTAAGTGTTAATATCCTCAATTTCTACTTTCCTTAACTCACCTATCTCCTTAATAAAAGGATATTGTACATCCACTTGTTTAATTTAAGCATGGTAAAAAAATATCTACAAAATAAACTACACTCTATGAATCATAATTCAACAATATATGACTTAAAACCAATATTGTAACGTCTAGTTTGTGTAACAAAACAACTTATTTGTAATCATATAGTGTTTCCATGTAATTTTATTTAATAGTGTACAATATTTTTTATCTACTTCCACTTAATCATCCAAATCACAACTACTTCAAATAGAGTAAAAATATAACCACTCATTGATATCTAGCTACCCAAATCTCTATCCTAATCAAAATCAATAATCCCCCATACATTCAATAGCTTTCCCACATTATTTGTGTCATAATAACATAACTATTAGTTTAGAGTTCCTTTCAAGTACATAAAAAATATGTTCAACTGCCTCTAATGCTCTTTACAAAGATTTGGCATGAGCCTACTTAGAACTCCACTTTCTCAAGTAATATTTAAGCCTCATACATTTCAGTGCATGTACATAGAGCTATCAATTACAGTTGCATAATATTTATTTTTTATGTCCCTCAAAACCTCCATAGATTTAGGGCATCATTATATGCTCAACTTAGAGGCTATTGGAAAACTAATACATAATATTATCTTGCATGTTGAACCATTATAGAATAGTCTCAAGATACTTCCTCTAGTTTAACCATAGCTTCTTATTATTCATATTTCTATGTATTCTTATATACCAAGAATGTACCTTACAACACCTAGATCTTTCATCTCAACCCTAAAATCCAGCTAAACCTTGAGTTCTCTGATCAACACTCCATTATTCATAATTATTAACACATCATCATGTAAAACTATGATTAACTCAACTTGGTTCCTTGGATTAAAACTCAATTCTAATTTTGATACAACATACATGGTGAATACTTTAATCCATACAAAGACCCTTTAGTTTACAAACCAAATATTTATACCCCTTATCTAAAATATTTTAGGTTAAAAATTATAGCTTTCCTCATCTAAGTCTCCATAAGATAATGTATGAAAAATTATTTTGTCCACTTCAAAATCAAAAGATGTAGCTATGTACAAAAAAAAATCCTAATGAAATTCAACATAGATACAAGGTAAAATATTTCACTAAATTATAGTCCTTCTACCTTAGAATAACCAATTTCACCAACTATCCTTGTACCTTTGTAATTTTTTTCTACTCCAAATTCCACTATTACATCCACTTGCAACCACATCAGGTCCTCTCAAAGAATTACAAGCATAGGAAGCCAGAAGTTGGGAAAGCTCACGCCTATCCCCCTCAGACCCTCCTGGTGGCCACTCAGAAGGGTGCTTCCAATGAAAACGCAGAACCAAACCATCATGCTACGCCACCTTATAATGCTCCACAGTATCCCAGCCACCCACACTAAAAACCCCAGAAAGAGGCTTGAGATGAGGAAAAGAAGAAAGAATAGGAGGGTGACCATCCCAAGAATCTAACCAAAAAAGAGCTTGTGACCCCGAATGACAGATCCAAAAAAGAGCATCCTTAATCAACTGCGTCCCCACTTTCAAAGTATGCGAAATCATAGAACCACTCCCTTCCAGAGGATAGCGAGGGACCTCAAAAGAAGCAACACCTCGAAGATATTTATGGTTGAGAATACGAGCCCATAACTGGTGCTGATGGGTGCACCAGTGCCAATAAAGCTTGGCAGCAAGAGCTTTCCCATTCAAAATAGCAGAGCGTAAACCAAGACCACCCTCCTGCTTTGGTCTACACACCGATTCCCACTTAACAAGGCTCCATTTTGAAGACAACAAATTACCACTGCAAAGAAATTTACGAGAAAGAGAATCAAATTCCTTAAGGAAATACATAGGAGCCGCTTGAACAAAGCACCTGTAGATGGGAAGGGCCTAGATAATAGACTTGAGAAGAGTCAATCTAGCTGCAGAAGACAACCAACGATGAGTCCAATGAGTAACCTTCCACCTAAGCTTATCAAGCAACTGCTGCCAAGAGGATCTGGGCTGACGACCAACAGCAAGGGGAATACCCAAGTAGACAAAGGGAAGAGACCCAATTTGAAACCGCAGGATAGCAGCAATCTGACGCTGGATAGCTTGAGGAGTATTAAAGAAAAATATAGAATACTTTTGCTCATTGACTCTCTGGCCCAAAGCCGCAAGGTAGATGTCCAAAGTTTTCCTGAAGGAATCAACCTCCCTAATACAAGCCAGTCCCATAAGAGAGGTATCATCCACGAATTGGAGATGAGAAAGCGTAGGCAAGCCCATCCCCCACCGCCAACCATGAATCAAGCCATGTGAAACCTAAGATTTAAGAAGACGGCCAAGCCCCTCAGCCAAAATAATAAACAAATAAGGAGAGAGCGGATCCCCTTGACGAAGGCCCCTAGTAGCCCCATAAAATATCAATTTTAAATTATTTACTCTAGAACTATATATATATATATTTTTTTTAGGAGGAAGGGATTGTTCCTATTATTGGATAACTTGGATATACTTTTCCATAGTAGAGGTTACAAAATACAATGTGTTTTAGATACCATGTGAAGTGCGGGTTACAAATCATGGTGTGTTTTTAAAACAATATTTTCTTTTTAACATGCATGTTATGGCATCGGGTTTAAAATGCATTTATTTGTAGGTCATCTATTCAAGTCTTGCACATCATTAAGCTTCATCATTAGGTTTTGCATGTTACTTATCTTTCCAAGACCTAGCTTGGTGGTGAACCCCTTTTTAGTCTCTAAACATACCCTAGGACAACCTTTAGCAGATCTCTTTCTCCCATTCTATTATTGGATTGAGATCTCTAGGGTTTCCTTGAATGAAACAATAGTGAAATATGACCCATAACCTTGTGCTCCATCTCCTAAAAGGTGGGGCACCCTATTTCCATTGTTACAATATCTTATCACTAATTCTTGAAATTCAAATAACACAATCCAACATTGAATTATAGATTTTAAATCATTAAAATACCACCAAAAATATATTTCAAATAGGGGTCCTAGGTCTAAGTGAGGACCCATTCGCCATAGGGCGAATGGTTCCTAGGCCACTTACCTAGGACACACATTAGACGAGGTGAAATATCATGCAAAAATAAGGTTCTAAGAGCAAGTGAGGACCCATTCGCCTGTGTTGAATGGGTCCTAGGTCACCTACCTAGGCCACGCATCTTCTAAAGTTGAGTGTTGTGAAATGGCATATATGTATGTTGAATTTTATCCCTCAAAATTTACAATTAATTAGGCCTAGATTTTAATTAAAGGGGACAATTAAGGAAAATTAAACTCAATTAATTAATAAATCCTTAGGTCAGTGTGAAAGTGTAAAGTTACACCTTACAACACTAAAATAAGGCACAATTAAGTCCATTTTATTAAAAAGGCCCTAAAATTAATGTGAATGTGTAAAACACATTACAACACTTAATCAAGGAAACATTATGTTGAACATTTAGAATACTGAGAGTGGGGATGAATTAGTATTCTATTATACTTTTTGAACACAACAAATTATTCAATTTCACCAAAGCATATTAACAGTAACAGGAAATGAAAGCATGAAAACATTCATAAAACCACATAATACATGAACACCGGGATTTTTATGTGCAAAACCCAAAATGGGAAAAACCACAGTGAGGTTTAGCTCACAATATATTATATTTGGACATAGTATATTACAAGGGCTCATTGCTAGGATATATTATCCTTGAAAGGCTCAAAGCCTGAGTTAAGTACAATACAAAATGGGTATGACACACTACCAAAATATGAACTGATATGAAGTTTGCCTTTTTTTGGTTGTATTTCAATTTCATTGAAGCTCTGAGTATGGAGTACTACCCTACTTAGCAAACACTCAACAATTTTGCTTTGATTCTGCACTTTTACCACTAAACACCACTCGCATCTGATATATCAATTATGTTCGCACATCCACTTGTATCTCATTCCTCTACTACCATTCACACACTTACAACTCCAAAATATCTCATATATATTCCCAAATACATCACACATATCAATTAGGTCGACCTAATTAGATGTAAGCAAAACAATCCAAAATAGCTCTTGTTGGCACCATACAAGATTTAAAAACATCTTTTCACCCAAAAAGTGTGTAATACACAATTTCAAGTCGACATGGATTTGAAATAAATTCAACTAACATCCACAAAATATAATTAATCTTCTCAACACATATCATGCATTAGGCTGGCCAGGAATAACCTAATCACAAAAACTCCAATCATACACATGCTTCTCAAAATAAACCTCTTCCAAATTCGATATTACTTTAGTTTCTCTTTGCATCAACATTAGAGAGAATACCTTTAGAACTGTAGCATCAAAACAACCTTCTCAAGAAAACGCGAAATCTCCCATGTTGGTATACTGAGTAGAGAGATGAATGTGGTATACAGAGTTGAACTCCATCATTGATAACTTCTAGTATACATCACAAGACTTCCTGAGATCTTGAATATAGTTGTATGACTCACCCATAATGACGCGATTAAGAGAGAAAAGTTACAACTCTTCTTGCGGTGAAGTGTGGACCCAAAAATTGATGCACTGGACCACAATATCATCAATAGAGAACACTTAACCAAACCTCTAGTAAATCAGCTTTTCGGTATAGTTAGTACTCTATGAATGACATCAAATATGCTTCCCACAAAGTTGACATCAATGACAACACTGGGCCAGCCGAATCAACCTTTGTATGTACACCTCATGCTCATGTTGCCAAGCTGCATCAATGCAAATGGACTCCCAAACTTCCAACACATTAGGCTTATTTTATTATTAATTATTCCCAAATTAAGTGTGGAAAAAGGGATACTTTTTTGACACTACATGTATAATTATGAAGTTATTATGAGAAATAGGAGGTTTGAAAATGTGTTGTATTTCAAAATGCACTATGTTTGTTAACCTACAATTAACAACATACCCAACCTATGTGTTTTCAAACTATGTACATCTAGGTCCACAACTCAAACAAAAACAACACCATCATTCATGTTACTGGGTGAATTGGATATACTTCTCCATAGTAGGGGTTAAAAATTATGATGTGTTTTGGGTACATGTTAAATACAAGTTACAAATCATGGTGTGTTTTGAAACTTGCAATTTTTATATCGAAACATATTGTCATGAAATGATGTTATTTGAAATGGAGACCTAGATATGTATAGTTATAAATTTATCATGAGAAATAGGAGGTTTCAAAATGTGTTGTGTTTCAAAACACATTATGTTTATTAACCTCCAATTCACATCATACCCCACCGATGTGTTTTTAAACCACATATATCTAGGTTTGCAATTCAAATAAAAACAACACCATTTTTCATGTTATTAGGTAAATTGGATATAATTTTTGATAGTAAGGGTTATAAAAAATGGTGTTTTAGATAGCATGTGAAGTGTAAGTTACAAATCATAGTGTGTTTTGAATCCTACAATTTTTCATACCCAAACACACTATCATGAAATGATCCATTGTTATTTGAAATGGAGACCTAGATATGTATAGTTATGAATTTCTTGTGAAAAATAGGAGGTTTCAAAACGTGTTGTGTTTCAAAACACATTATGTAAATTTTAACTTACAATTCACAACATACCAAGCCCGTGTATTTTTAAATTGTGTAAATCTAGGCTTGCATTTCAAATAGAAACAACACCATTCACTTAAACAACTCTTAGATCATTCACTTCAACAAAATTTACAAATGGAGAATCAAGTTGCGATGAATAGTAAAATAGTAAAAGTTCTTACTTTAAGATTAATATGTCCATTCTTTGCTCCTTAAGTCCAAGTTTCAATTTGTAATCTAAAGTTTTCAAATAGGGGAATAAAAAAAAGAGGCAAGCACCAAATGGTCATAAACCATGGAAAATATCCTCCATATATATCAAAGATTTAGATTATGTGATTAAGATATGTCGGGCAATGTTAAGGAAGTGGATGCATGTGAATTACAACACTGATGGGAGATATACATTAGTCTTTAAGACTTCCAACCAATCCAAAGTACCAAGGAAGGAAATGTCACATTGGATCTTTCATTTCATTTGACATTTAACTCTTTCCTCGGGAGTAACCATGGTATAAGGATAATTAAGGGATAAGTTGTCAAGCCTTTGACTATTAGGTCATATGTAATCTTTAATAAATGTGTTATTAAACATCACAATAAATATCAAACTGCCTATCATTTCTTATCATTTTACCTTTAATATAATAACTATATGGATGGTTAGTATCCATAGAATAGTTATAATTTAACAATGATATTTTTTCTTTTACATATTTATTCCAAAAAATTATAATTTAACAATGATGCTTATTCTTTTAATGTTTCATTGTTATTGAAAATCACAATAAATATTGATTCCTCTATTGGTGGATACTCATTACTTTCAACAACAACCCTCTTGGTGAACTCAATTGAGGCTTCTTTAACCTTTTCCATCTTTTTTGGAATCTTACTTATCTTATTTGGTTTTGTTTCAATATTCTTTCTTCATCCATGTGCATCTGATGAGATATCATAATTTCTTCAAAAAATTATCTTAATATCTTGCTATCTCCTTTTGGCATTGGTGTTTATATTTGAAATTTTACTAATCCTTTTATTCATCCCTAATGGCTTTATCATACCTACTTTAGTGGTATCATCTTCTTAGGAACCCCCTTCATTCCTTATGTCAACCCATAGGTTCCTAACCCCTGTCATTTACTTAATATTTATTATTAATACTTCTTTGCTTTGTAGTATTCTTTACCATAAAATTATCTCCTTATTTTTTTATTTTCTCCTTTTACACACCAAAAAGAGGGGTGTATAAATAAAATAAATTTTTATGATATAATATAGGCCTAAGTTTTGGATTAAATTTATGTCAGAGAAATAAATTCTAGGGTGATGAAATATTTCTAACAAGGTACAATGAAGATGCATATGGATCAGACCATGAACTAAAGGCAAGAATATGTCACTTATCAATATATTGTTGCACCAAGACATTCTCATCAAGGTGGGGATAAATGGGAAATGATATAGATATAGAAACAATTAATATCTTAAAGTGAAAATTGACTCACTAATTAATTGACTAATGTGGATAGTAACTTTTGTATATTTCACAGACAAATCAACTTAAGATCTAAGTGAGAACCAAGTTTGGAATTTGATACTAACCATGTCCCTATAAATTATAAATTTTTTACAATTTAAATTTTCATTGCCTATCATTTTACCTTTAAACAAACATATTAAACTAGTAAAACCCTTTATGAAGTAATTTTAATTCCAAAAAATATTTTAGCAACTAATTATAATTGTCATCAACTTCATCCCTACTCTAGTGAGATTCCAAGACGAATATATGCTCACTTACAACTTTGGTGTCTCTACTAAACCTAAAAATGTATTCCTATTTGTAACAATTTTATAGGAGTTGATGGAGTGTTTTATTTACCTTTTTGTTGCTCGAGGTTTGTACTTCCTCTTAACCTATCTTCCTCTTTTATTTAGTTATTTTTATTGGTTATACTCTCTTGTTATTTTAGTAATCTTTTTACTTTACCTTTACCTCTAGTTAATTAAATCTCAAAATATTCAGTACATAATATATTATCAAAATTATTCACATAATCCTCTGTTGATCTTGCATTCTCTAGCATAAGTAAGGATTCAATACTTATCTCTTATTTGGATACTCTTCTTGAATTTGTGGCATATGGGACGACTCCTAATTTGGGTAGTTTACCTTTTCAATGTGTCATTTCATCTTAGGAGATGGTTTTTTTGGAAAATTTTCATTATTTAGTAATATTTTTATAAATATTATAGGGATCTCTCATCCTTATTCAATTATATCAATGCCTGAATTATTTCATATTTCCCTTATATCCTCTTTCTTCTTACTTGTTTATCTTTCCTAAAATACTAAAACTTTCATCATATTTTCTTTTGTAAACATACACTTTTACTTACTACATTATCTAACTATTCTTCACTCAAATTTAGAGGCCTTTTTTAAGATTAAATTTTATAAGACCTCAAATTATTCATTAATTGTAACCTTTATGTTTAATAGTTCCAATTGAAAATATGGTTCATGAGTTAAAAATTTAAATGGTGCATTACCCCTACTTCTACACCTCATTTTGAGAACTATTGCTTGCAAAACCTGTATCCAATGACTCCTTATATTCATCATATTCTTTTATGTAATTTTCTAATTTGGTTAATTTTTTTTTCTCTTAATATGGATATTTATTCTTTTAGATGTTTCATTGTTATTGAATATCACAATAAATATCAATTCTTGTATTGGTGGATACTCATCACCTTCAACAACCATCTTGGTCCACTCAATTGAGGCTTCTTTAGCCTTTTCCATCCTTTTTTGGAATCATCCTTATCTTATTTCGTTTTATTACAATATTATTTCTTCTTCCATGTGCATCTCATGAGCTATCTTAATTTCTTCAAAAAATTATCTTAATCTCTTGCTATCTCCTTTTTCCATGGGTGCTTTTATTTATAATTTTATTAATTCTTTTATTCATCCCTAATGGTTTTGTTAGACCTACTTTAGTGGTATCATCTTCCTAGGATCCCCCTTCATTCCTTGTATCAACTCATAGGTTCCTAACCCCTCTCCTTTACTATAATAGTTATTATTAATACTTTTTTCTTTGGTAGTATTGTTTACCATAAACTTGTCTCCTTAATTTTGTAGTTTCTTCTTTTACACACCAAAAAGAGAGGTAAAAGTAAAATAAATTTTGATGATAAAATATAAACCTAAGTTTTGGATCATTTATGTTAGAGAAATAAATCCTAGGGTGATGCAATAAGATAAAATCCTAATAGCATTGTAGATAACACTTGTAACATAAAGATTCAAAAAAAATTGCACATTCATAAGAATCATCACATATTTTCTCATTTATTCATACCATATTTTCTTTATACAATGTAATGTTGTGAAGCAATGCATGGAAGGAATCTATTGTGTACATGTAGAATTCTCCAAATATTTTATTAAAGAAAAATGACATGATTGTTTACATCAAAGAATAAACACAATATTTATAGGGGCTCTACTAGTGCGGCCCAACTGCTCCACCAAAACAATGTGAGCAAGAAAAACAATAACTAGTTGACATTAGGATTGATGTGGCCCTACTCGACATTCCACTCAATGGCTTGTTGGATGGTAGCAATTGTTAACCTCTAGATGTCTTATTGCCTCATTCTGCATTTGTGCCTTAGACACCTTATGCGCATCCATCATTTTCACTAGTTTATTTGGCTCCACTATCCTTAGCACATTGCTCAAAAAAACCCATGAAGGAATCCACATATGTAAAAAAATTTATGAACTGTATTGTTTTCTTTCCTATATTCTATCTAATCATTTATGAGTACAATTAAAACGTGATTGGGGAAAATTGCAAGATTTATCTCATTACATAATCGTTCCCAAATGGGTTAGGAGTATAGAGCAAAATAAAGGGAACAAAATAAATTAAATAAATTAAATGAGGAAATTGACTGATTTTATAAAAATCACTTTATTTTGAGAGTGAAATTACATTTTCAAATAATGGAAATGGAGTAATGTTTAAGAAGTTTGTAGAGGAAAAGCAAAATGAGTTTTAATTTCTTCCTTGGGCTACAAATTAGTCAATCTGATAAAGGTATATTCATCTCACAATTAAAGTATGTCAAGGAAATGTAAAAGAAGTTTGGAATGGAGGACTCTAAACCAATATGTGCTCCCATGGTTACTTGTTGTAAGTTGAGCAAAAATTATGAATCTCCTAAGATTAGAGTAAGTAAAAATCCATGATTGGTGGATTTCTATATCTAACTACTAGACTGGATATCATGCATGCAGTGTGTCTTGTGGTAAGATTTTAAGAAGATCCCAAAGAATCACATGGGGCAATAGTGAAAAGGATATTCAAATACTTGAAGGCCACTTTAGATTATGTTCTATAGTATCCAAGGGACACTAATTTCTCTTTGGGTGCTTATACAAATGCAAATTGGGTAGGTTGTATAGATGACATAAGAAGTACAAGTGGAGGTGCTTTCTTTCTTGGAAGCAAATTGGTTTCTTGGTTAAGAAGCAAGATTCAGTGTCATGATCTATTGTTGAGGAATAATACATTACAACAGCCTCTTGCTACACACAAGTGTTGATGATGAAGATGAAGAATATTAGATTATCATATGATGAACCTATTTCTATCTTGTGTGATAATACAATTTCTATCAACATTTCAAAGAATATGGTAATGCATTCAAGGACAAATCATATCTCTATCTGATACCACTTTTTGAGAGATAAAGTTGTAGAGAATAAAGTGAAGTTGGATTATGTGCCTATAAAGGACCAAATAGCATATGTTTTTACAAAGGTTCTTCCAAAAGATACATTTGAGTATCTCCTCCAAAAGCTAGGGGTTATTGCCCCTCCTTTCAACTAGATGCATGAGTTGGTGCACCTATTTAGGTGCGAAATACAAGATTTATTCCTTGTCCTAGATTGATGAAGGCTACCTCTCAAGGGAGTAGGTAGAGGTTTCTTTGGTTGGTGTAGTCATGGGGAGCATATTTTTTGCCCCTAAGGGGGAGAGAGAAGAGGAGAGAGAGTAATAGAGAGAGAGTGGTGTAGAGAAAGTAAATGGGAGAGAAATTAGTTTACAAATGTTTCCTGAAGCAAAGTATGTAGGTGTTTCTCTTTGCCATTGATGTCAAAAGGGGAGAGAAATTTATAAAAAACTAAGGAGAAAGTGATGTTTGAAAAACATAGGGGGAGAATGAAGCCTGAAGAAAAAAAAAGGGGAGAAAAGAAAGAAGTCTAAAATGTAAGAAATGTCCAAGTTGTAGTACCCCTCCATTTTTCTTATATTTCCTGTTAGCATATTTTCAGGTTGATAAACATGGAACTTTCTTTTGGTGTATTGATTGTTGACATTAGAGCGATGGTGGATTTATTTTGTGTTGTGATGATACATTGTATGGTGGTAATTAATTTTTGACATGCTTTATGTTAGCATAGATGTTTACATCAGATGTTATTGCTTTGTATATGTTTATGGTAGTTTAATTGTTATTTATTTTGTCAGTTTGATGTGATGTGTATTGGTGTGGAGAACGAAGTTACATCACTCGCTCGTGAGTGCCTTGTTCTTTCTGTGATTTTCTCCGCACGATGTGTTTGAATCATGGATTATATATATATGTATGTTATTTGTCTGGTTGCACAATTGCAGGTATATAACACTGACTCCACCTGGTTTCACAGGTCTGAAGCATGTCAAGACTCAACAGAATGTTGATTGGGAGGTAGTAACAAGGTTTTTCCTAGTCTAGTCCCAAACCCAGTCACAGTTTGTCGTCAGTTTAGGTCTAGTATTTTTAGTTGTCTTGTCTGGTTTGTTTTGATTATTTGTTATGAAAGGTTAATTTTTGTGAATAAAATGTTAGATTAATGTTCTATTTAATTTAATTTTTATTTAAATTAATTTTGGATAGTTTAGATAAAAAAATTATATTTAATTAATTAATTAAATTAGTTTATTTGGTTAAATAATTTAATCATTATGATTAAAATTATTTTATTAAGTAAATTAATTAATTGATTAAAGTTTCTTTTATTTAAGTGAATAGATTAACTATTCTTTAAATGTTTAGTGGGAATGAAATTTTAAAGATAAAAAAAAAGAAAAGGAAATTAGATTTTTGAATTTTTTATTTTCTTAAAAATAAATTGAATTCTTGATATATGAGGAAAGAAAGAATTACCTGTGAGTTTCTTAGAAGATATTTTGTTCTTGCCATGTGTGTTAGTTAAATTTATTGCAATTTTCTTGTTGAGGATTCTCTCGGAGAAGATATTATGTGATTTGGGGAAAACAAGAAAACCACTTCATGGGAAATGAGAAAGAACAAAGTTCTGCTGAAAATTGAATTGTGTTAATTTGTGAATTCTTTTGGGTTTTATTTTAAAAAAATTCTAGAAGAAGTTTTGGGATTGCTTCTGGTTTAGTATTTGCATTCTTCTAGAAAGAGGAGATTTTATAAAGGCTTTGGAAGTGCATGTAGCAGGCAAAGCTTCTCTTCAACAGTCAATTTTTCAAGCTACAGGAATACAGGTTTTTCCCCATTTATTTAATTTATTTTCTTTTGAAAAGATGGCCTGTGTAAGAATTAGTTGTGTAAGTTTTGTTAAATTGTGAATTTAAAAGATTGCTTGAGGAAATTATTGTGTTTGTGACTTCTATACTTTTCGGTGATTTTTGTGAAAAATAATTCTGTAGAAATTTGAAAACCTCTGTGTATTTTACGAGACAAGATTATTTAGTGAAATTAGAGGGCAACACAAAAGCTTTGTTAAACAATAGTAAATTCTCAAAGAAATAGAAGAAATCTTTGTAAAATTTTAAATTAAATTCTTAGTTAAACCTGTTGTTAGATTTGGGAAAAGGAAACCTTTGAGTAGAATTTTTATAAATACTACCTATAGAAAAGATCTTGGAATTTGGGGGTTTTGATATGAAAACCTCTGTTATTGAAGTTATTAATTTGGGAATAAATTGTTCAAATTTGTAGTTTTCCTAGTTTCCTATAGAAAACCCTGTTGAAAATAATTTCCCAGTTACAATATTTTTATTGTTATTTAAAATTATATATATATATATATATATATTTATATATATATTTATATATGTATATATATTAGTGTTATATATACATATACACATACAAATACATATATATAATGCTTTTATTGAAAATCACAGTGTTGAATGATTTTAGAAATTGTCGTACATGATTTTAAAATTGTCGGAGTTTTCTTGTTTAAAAAAAATTAAAGATTTTTTTTGTGCTTTGTATGGCCGCGGGGGTTACCCCACAGCTAGCCCTAAGGGGCGATGGATGTGGAGGAAGCTGCCGCTACCCTCACACGTAGCACGCGGTTGCCAACATAGCTGTTGTCCTTAGGGTGGGTTGTGTGTAGCAACCGACGATGGCTATGTATGGCCGCCGGCTCCCTGCCTGCAAATGAATTTATAATGAAAATTTTAATTTCGTATTTATTTTATTTTTAATTTCGTTTGTAATATATAATATTTAATATATAAAAATATTATATATATATATAATTTATATTATTTATAATATATTTTATATATATAATATATATATGTAAATTTAAATTCATAAAATTTATAAATTTTGTTTAAAGAAATGAGTGAATATGATTTTTATTTTTATTTTGGACAATTTAGAATATATATTTATATATATTTATATATATTTAAATAAATGTTTAATTAAAATTGATTTGATATGCATTAAGGAAAGAGATTAAAAAAAAAATGCATGTAAGTGAAATTGGAGTTAAATGATAGTTCTAATTTTCATATTGATTGAAAAATGAAATTATGTTTTAGTTGACTAATCTCGTGCTTGTATTCTTGACTTGATTGGATTTAGTAAATCCTAACATTAGATTTTTATTTTTGCCTGAATTGCTTTAAGTTGTTTTAAATTCTTGTTGGGAAAATTGGGGTTATATGTGATTTTAAGTCTTCCAGATGTAAATTCTTAATGGGAGTTAATTTTTATAATGGTTTCATATTATGGACAAACTAGGGTAGTGCACATGATTCGGTATGATTTATAGACACCTGATTCTATGAATAGATTGTGAGGTCCGTCATGATATGTATGTTAATAGATGTTGATTTATGTGCACCTTGTTGACCTTAGTTAGTGAACTTAGATTCCTTATGTTATTTTTAGGGGAGTGGCTCTTTATGAGGGACGACACACAAATTGGTGCCTAGGTAACTCATGTAGAGTTAGTAAATTAGTGAAAACTAAAACAACACATTAGTTAGTTTAAAAACCTTTAACTAGATTAATAAGCCTCACTTACAGACTCAAGGGCTTGTTCAGTCTTGAGAATAAGTTGAGAAGACCTGGAATGAAAAATTGATATCTTGTTATTTTAAAAGATATTCGGTTCTGCAACAATTTGCATGTGGGGTCAGGTTTCGTAAGAGGTTACCAGGGTAACCCAAGTCGGGGGCCGGAACCTAGGAAGAAACACCAAGGTAACCTATACAACATTGTGATGACATTCCACCTAAAATAACAGTGACCTTGTGATTTTAGCATATTTGATCATTTTGTTCTGGAAGCAATGTAACCAATAAGTTAAGTTTGTACTAGTATAGTTTATTCTATGGTTTTTCTTGTGTCTAGGGTCTGTAGGTTATGTCTAGGGAACCTTTTTACTATCTCCTAGAAAGGGGGGGTGGACCTACGGGTATCACATGGTTGGGTGAAATGTGCACCTTACTCCATTGGGTCCCCAGTTCTTGTTCGTGACAACAAGTACTTCTTGGATGGAGATCTCATATGTGGATATAAGTACTTTCTTAATTGTATCAGTGGAAACTTTATTTGTGTAACACTCCTCAATTGTTAACGAGGTGAATTTTTGTAATATGTAATTGTACATTCATATTTGACCTATCTCATTTGGAAAATGAGTATTGTAATGTTATTTCTAATGCAATGTTAGAATCTTATTTGTACTTAATATCTTTAATGATGTAATTTAAATGTTATTCAATGTATGCTTTTAATTTTATGTGGATTAAATATATGCAATGTTATTTACTTTTTTCATCTATGGGATTTACTAGTAGTGTGTCATTTCATACCTTAAGGAATGTTTGCAATTAGTTAAGTTAATATTTACACTCAAATAAATAAATTGTTACACTATCATAGACAATGCAACATTCTTTAGGTTTCAAGATAGGGCATTACACAAGTAAGGGGAGTACTTCTCGATGCAGGGTTTCTTTTTTGTTGATGGTTTTTAGAACTAGTGTTGCCATCAATGACAAAGGGTGATATTTATTGAGATTTTTGTAGTGTTTTCATCAATTTCAATGGGGAAATTGTTTCACTATGTTGTCCTTAGTGTTGTAATTGATGTCAACCTATATCAACCTCTAATGTGTTGTTGAGCATGTGTTGGTGTTACATATGGGGATATTGTTGCAATCTCTAGTGTGGTGTTGATGAGAATTTATTTTGCTAATGTCGTGGATTGTGGAAGCATGTTGAAATGTGTCAGTGTAGATTTGGGTTTTGGTTTTTATGTCGACCTATTTTTTGGTTGAATGTTTAAGGTGCATACATATCATTGAGGTTGACCTAGAGAATGTATTTGAGGTTGTGGAGGATATATAAGAAATTTCAATTGTTGGAGATGTTGTAGATATAAAGTGAGATACAAATGTGATTAAGTGTCGTGATCTGAGTGTGAGATTAAACACCTAGTGCTACTAGATGCAATGAGAAGAAGATTTCTATATTTTAGTGTTTATTAAGTTGCTAGAGGTAGTGAGTTGAAGGCTGCAGATGGTGTAGAGTTGTTGTGGTGGATCTTCTTGTTGCTTTGAGGTAGTAAGCCTCCTTGTAATAGTCTTCTTCTATTATCTTCTATTCTTGACAATGCGTCCTTTGGGCAGAGATACCTTCTAATAGTGAGCCTATTATATTCAGTAGTATTATTCATATATATGTGAGTTAATCCTCACCAGGGTTTTTCTCTGATTAGGGTTTTCCACATAAAACTGGTGTTCTATTATGTATGGTTGTTGATGTGTTGATGTTTGTAATGCTCCTCAGCCTAAATAACCTAAGAATGTTGCAAAAGTAATATAAAAGTGTAATAATTTTTTTTTTAATGTTTACTAATATGTTAATTAGTTGCATACATTCTTAGGTTAATCGACGTTACACTACTTTAAGTTTTCCATAAGCGACTTAAGTATTTCTCATTGCTCCCAATTAAATCATAACATAAGATAACATTGCATAATATTAAATTTCCATTCAAGATAACATAGTAAAATACAAATCATTTTTCCATACATTGCATTGATAAGATATTACATTGCTCATTCATCTGATGAGATAATTCAAATAACAGTTTCAATTTTACAAAAGATCACCTCTTATACAATTGAGGGATAATTTTACATTTCAAGTTTTTACAATATACAATGATGAAGAAATAGAAGGAATCCATGAACGAGCTCTCTATCCATGAAGCGCTCAATGTAACAATCGAACTGGGGACCCAACGGAGTAAGGTGCACGTTCCACCCAACCATGTGGTACCCGTAGGTCCACCCCCCGTGCTAGGAGATAGTAATAAGGCTACCTAGACCAAATCTACTAACCCTAGACACTAGTACATACACACTATTGGTTACATTGCTTCCAGATTTAACATTTGATTTGAAACACAGACTCATGGTTTAACTATTATTCTAGGTGGAGTGTCATCACAACGATGCAATGGTTACCCTGGTGTTTCTTCCTAGGTCCCGGCCCCCAATCCTTGGGTTACCCTGGTAACCTCTTACGAAACCCGGCCCCTATTGCATGCAGTTGCAGAATCGCATGTCCCTTAAGGAAACGAGACTACGATTTGCCATTCCAGGCCTTCTCGACTTATACTCATAACTGTAGAAGCTTATGAGTCATAAACGAGGCATAAGCATCTTATTACATGTTTTAATTCTATCTACTGTGTTCTTTAGTTTTCACTGACTTACTTAACTAATCGTAAGTTACCCTGACACCACTTTGTGTGTCGGCCCTTACGACTAGCCACTCCCCTAAACATAACAAGAATACTAGGTTTTCATGACTAGGGTTTGCCATATGCACAAATTACATCTCACAATTTTAAACAAATCAAAACAGTACATTACACCACTTTTTCAATTCTTGCACAAACCCAGGTCATTAAGAAATAATTTGAAAACAATAGCACCCTTTTTAACCCAGTTGATCTGGAAGACTTAATTTTCCCATTTTGCCCTTTTTCAAAGAAAATTTAAACAATTTAATTCAATTGAAAATTCTCAACTATACTTTGGATATACTAAATCCATATTCATTCATTTAAAATCAACATAGTCACATATTAACTCAAAAGACAAATACTTCTTTTAAATCCATTTTTTTTTTTTTTACTTTTACAATTTTACTATTGAATTATATTCTAAAATTTCCCTCAAATCTACATAGACTCATTTAATATATTTTCACATAAACATTTTTTTTTTTTATTCCCCTATTCTTGAACTTTATATTTTAAACTCAACAAAATGCTTGTTATTAAAGAAATACAATTAATAAATATTTAATAAATGTCAGTATATATTATATATATAATATATATATTATGTACATATAGATATATTATATATATAATATATATATTATTATCATTATGAAACTTAAACCTTCAATTTTCTTTTAAAACCCAAATTGCAACCAAACTTCACATAATTAAAAATAAACTAAACTCTAAATTTTAATGAGACGGTGACCTGCCCCCTGAGCCAGGCTCCAAGCAAGAAATTCTAGAGTCATTGCGGCGCAGCCTAAGGAAGGGAAGGAGGGTTTCGCCCTCCCCAACCCACCTGCTATTTTTAAAAAATAAAACTAAAATCTGCTATAAATTCCCAGAAAATTTCTTTATGGATTTTGAATCCCATTTCATTTTTAAACCTTTTCCTCAAGCCAAGACGGCATGCCAATGTGGGATTTTGATTTTGATTTTACTTTGAAAGGTAAATAATAAAACCCAAAGAAAATTCTCTTAGTACGAATTTTTTTAAAGAGTAAATAACTAATTCCCAATTTCATTATCACTGTGACGGCGCATTTTACGTGTAACATACAACCGGAATTTCTTTAAGAAAAATAGTAAAACACATGTACGTTGAGTTTAATAAACAAATATAAATTTTACAAAACAAACCTGTTGTTCACAAATTGTATTTGTAAATAAAATTTCTTCAATCATAATCACACTATTTTAAAAGAAAATAACACAAAAAAATCAAAATATCTTTAATAATACAGAGAATAATTTTCTGGTAAAATATTTTTCTACAAATCTTGGGAAAATTATTTCTGTACAGGTAATTTTCTTCATTCTTCTAAATTTTTAATCCAATAGGATTTTTCCAAAAATTTAACAGAGATAAGTTTTATTCAAAACCAATTTTAACAGACAATTAAAATATTTATAGAAAGATTTTCCAAGATGATATACCAAGAAGATGAGATTTCATCAAAAAGATTTTCTTTACTAATAGGTCACAAAGAAAATCAACATCACAAGAAAAATACCTGGATAAATAACTGCCTTGAAGAATGTAACCCTTTGCCTGTAGAAAGTAAATCCCTATAGTTTCTTCAAGAAAATCCCGTGATCCACAACCACCAACTTCCACACAAATCACAACCCCAACAGAGAGGAATACCAATTCTTAAGAATTCCAAAATTTTTAACACAGAAAGAAATAATTTTGCCAGTGCCCAGAAAATTTCCCCGAGGCAACAGAATAACCCCGTGCAAAATCCCCGAGATCCTCAATAACCTCCGTGAAAGTTTTCAACAAACTTTTTGCAATTATGGCACTCACACACATGTCGTGAGGTTGTTGAGAAAATATCTTCTCCACCTCTCGGCAGTTTTGCCATTCAAATTTTGCATGCAATTTATCAAATTAATTTAAATTTAAATTTTAAAACTCTAATTTTTAAATCACATGAATTAACTTATTTATTTAATTTAAACACTAAAAATAAATTTCCAAACACAATTTAATTCACATGCAAATTATTTCAATTTATTTTCTAATTTTCTAATCTATTTAAACACAATATAATTTATGCATTTAATAATTTAATCTGATTAATTAATTTATTTAATTAAATAGTTAAATCCTTTTAAAGATTAACTATTTAACTAATTAAACTAACTAATGTATTAAATAATTAAATAAATAAATTTCAATTATATTTAAATATTAATTTTAATAACAATAAATAAAACACAATAACCAATATTAAACATAAACAAATTTACCTTTTTCAAGAACGATTTAACCAACAGAAACACATAACAACCTACGACTCAAAACTGAAAACTAAAATTGTACTAAGACTAGGGTTAAAGACCGGACTAGGATTAACCTAACTACTATCTCCCTTTCAACAATTCCGTTGAGTCTTGACACGCTCAGACCTGATTACACAGGTGGAGTCGGTGTCATGTACCTGCAAATCCTGCAACCAAGCAAACAATGTACATGCATGTATATATATATATATATAAAACAGTAAACAGACACACCGTGCGGAGAAAATCACAGATATCGTAGGGCACTCGCAAGCGAGTGATGCGATTCTGTTCTCCACACCAATACACTCACTGAAGACTGACTCAATAAATATTGTTAGTCCATCATAAACATGTGCATAGCAATATCAACTGAAAATGAACATCTACACTAAATCACATCAAGTCCTAAAATGTGGCATGTGCAGGATCATGGTATGCCAAAAGTGGCAATGGAGAAAAAAATACGTGTTTCTACGACTCAAAAACGTGAAAATGGTGAGTTGACTTTTTAGAGCTCGGTGACTACCGAGGCAGAGGGAAAACTTAGATTTAGGAATCGGATATCCGAACTGACGGATATCCGACGGATATCCGATTTTGTTAAATATAAATAAATCTCATTCCGACCGAAGCAAAAGGCAACTTGCCTTTAGGAATCGGATATCCGATCCAAATCGGATATCCGATTTGAATCGGATATCCGATTTGTTTGAACTGTATATATAAAAAAAAACCCGCGACCAAAACTCATTCATATTTGTTTTCGGCTCATCGGCGGCGGGCGCATAGTGTAGAGCAAAATTCGATATCCGATTTGGAGTCCATCTCTATCAGGTAAAGTTTTTAATTTTTTGTCAAATTTTCAATTAGATTTGTTTATTTTTAGTTGATTTTTTTCAAAATATTGTTTTTTGGTAGAAAAACTAGGGGTTTTTGGTAGATTTACAAAAAAACATAAAAAATTGAAGAAAAATAGTAAGAAACTACTTTTTTTTAAAATGTAATGGCATTTCCATAGCATACAAACATTAAGAGCAAATAAAATACAGAGTTCAATCTATGAATTATAGAAAATAGATTTTTGTTGGTTATATTCATATCGCTGATTACATTGCACAAAACATACTACAACTCAGAGATAAATATCAAAATGGTGATGTTTTCGATGCTACCACATTTTTTCAGCGTACATGTCTACTCTCACAAAGCATTTTATCAAACAGCTCACTCACCTTTACCGCTATAGCTAAAACTCCTAAAAATGACCCCGCTTTTATGAACAAGCTATGGATGCTTGGAAAAATAT
>VDFB02362597.1:0-19942 GCA_007258455.2 Sequoia sempervirens | reverse complement strand
GCATTGGACAGGCGAAAAGGAATCCTTTTATAAGCCATGGTGCCCCATTTTGTGGTGAAGGAAGTCTTGTACTGATCCTCTTCTTTGACTAAAACTTGGTTATAACTTGAATAACCATCAAGTAATGAGAATCTTTCCGAACTAGCTACAATTTGTAGAATCTGCTCCATTGAGGGTAGCATATAATGATCCTTTAGCGAGGCTTTATTGAGGTCTTTAAAGTCAACACAGCCTAATTTCACCATTTTTCTTTCTAATTGGGACAAGGTTAGGGACCCATGAGGTGTGTTTGATTGGAAAAATGATGTCTCCCTCAATCAATTTGGTCAACTCTTTGACCATCAGAGGCTCAAGCTTGGGGTTTAAAGGCCTCTATTTCTTCCTAACAGGTTTTGAGTTTGGCTCAAGCTCTATAGTATGCTAGGAAATTTGGGGATCAAATCCTTTCAAATCAGAATACTCCCATGCAAATACATCCTAGAACTCTTGGCAGAGGGCAATAAAAGCTTGCTTATCTGCAAGTGAACAAATTTTGCCAACTTTAAGGAGCTTACCTTTGAAGATTTCAAGCTCCTCGTAGTGTTCTTCTTTGACCTACATGTTGGTTTTACTCTTTTTAAGATGGTCATCTGTGTTGAAAATGGATTCCAAGGTGACTAGACCCTTGGGTAGTTTTTTGGATTTCAACTGGATGATTTGATCATCATATTGTTGTTTAAGCTTCTCTTGGTTGACTACTGTAAATTCATCTTCTTGCAGCATGAAGCTCAAAACCTGTTCATCACTTTCAAAGACTTTCCAATGAACATTATTATCTAGAATAGAAGGTCTGATAACTATTTTAACATATGGTTGCAGCTTTTCCTTCCTAATTTCACTTGGAATATCAACTTGAGTACCTATGGCAGCCAATCTATCAACATGATTATTCTGATCCCAAGGAATAGAAATTAGATTGAAATCATCAAAATCTTCTATCATATCCCACACCCTATATTTGTAGGATTTTAAAACATCATTCTTAGTGACATGCAGACCTCTCACCTGATTGACAATCAATTCACTGTCACCATGCACTTGCAAGCAGCCAATTCCTCACTTTCGTGCCCATTCCAAGCCTTGAACCAAACCCTCGTATTCAGCAGTGTTGTTAGTACAAGAGAAAGCAAATCTGAAAGCGGAGTAGTATTTGTCACCCTGTGGGGACACAAGAATTGCACCCCCACCAGCACTGTTCTTGCTTCGAGAACCATCAAAGAACATCTTCCATCCTCTGTCTTGCTGATCTGATTGTTGTCCCACTTCCTTTTCAAGGTTTGGAATCACTGAATCAGGTTCATGCAACACATAGACACCCAAACTAGTTTCCTCAATGTTATCATTTGGGTTGTCAATGATATTCTATGCTGCCCACTCACTTAGCAATACATCTGGTGTACTTTATGCTTGCAACTCTTGAGCAACAACAAGTTCATCATTACTAAAAACAACACAATTAGCATTAATTGCACTTGGAACAGATGGTTCAATGTGATCCTTAGCAAGTTGCTCATATTTGATGACTACCTTAGTCCCATATCTCGTTCTAAACACCATATGAGGCCAATTTGATGATAAATAACCTCCTATCTTGGTAGTGAAATCCCTTGACAGACATAAAGAAAAATGCGGAGGTAAGTCAATAACAAAGATGTCTTGGGGAATGGAGAAATTGGGACAAGCGTGTAGGGTAAGGCTTAAACCCTTGATAACACCTATAGTATTAATGGCTGACCCATCTAATTGTACAACTCCCTTCTCAAGGGGTTGATACTTCAGTCCTAACTTATCAGCAATCTGCTTGGGCATAACAAAACTACTTGCCCCTGAATCCACCATGCAATTGTGAACTAGTTTATCTCCTATTATCAAGGAAACATAAAATGGGGGTGGTTTGACATCCTTACTTGGTTGTTTACTATTGTCTTTAGGTGTATTCATCGGGATAGCCTTGGGTTGACCTATTGGTATATCATTTGAAATGCCTTCTTTAGCTAAGGCAGATTGCAACAAGTCCTTTTGAGCAAGAATAGACAGGGAATCCCATATTGACATACTCACATTTTTTTTTTCATGGATTCAATAATGTTGAAAGGTGTGACAACATTTACCTTTTGATGAGTCTTTGCAGCAGCAGGGTCTGTTTGCAAGTGGACTGGTTGGGGTTGATTCCCAAGCTGTCCACCACTGATGCCTTATGAATTTCTCTGCAAAATGTGTGATATATGAGGATTGGAAGGTCCAACAACTTCTTTGTCTTTGTTTGTTGCTTTTCCAATCTCGAGGGCCCTCTTTTTGGCTCGGGTGTTGGCTGCTATTGGAGAGCTATCACTGTTTACTCCACAAAACTCTTCTCCTTGCCAATTCAGGAGAGTTGTGTCACTTACAAGGAGCTCCTATTGTTGGGATGATTCAACATTAGGCACGTCCTACACACTTGAGACATTATGAACCATCAATGCTTGATTCATCACACCATTCAAACACGTAGTTTGATTATGGGCCTAGTTGCAAGGATAACACCAGTCATATTTTGCTGCAAGGTTATTTTGAGTTGGTACCAAATCTTTGGTTGCACTGATTGGAACTGGATTATATGGTTGAAATGGCCTCAGGTTCAGATTTTGTTGTGCACCTTGAAAATTTCCCTGATATGGCTACTTATTAGTCAGAAATTGTTTTCCTTGGCCTTGATTTTGAGACTGCCAAGGCTTGAAACCTTGAAATAGCTACTTTTTAAGGGTTACAAGTTCATTGAAAAAGGTCTGGAGTAAGTTTTCGATCTTATGTTGGATGCTTTTAATTTCATGCAGCTCCTGAGATGGTCTTTGGGCAGCAATTTTTGTGTTAATAGCAGCTGGTCAAGGGGCTAATTGAGGTGGTGAAGAAGTTGTAGGAGGCTAAATATCAGGAAAAAATGGCATAGGAGGCCTAGGGGCAATCCTTCCAGCCTATATTAGGTTGTTTTCTGCTCTCACAACTATGTCATAAGCTATTGGCAAGGTGTTTCCACCCATAGATTGTATTAAAACAACAACCTCACTATTTAAAGCTCTTAAAAAATAGAGAAATGCATACTTAGCTAAAGGCCTTGTAGTGCTCAAAATTTTGTCCCACGCTCTTTGGAAATGGAAATTGAAGTCTGTCATCCGTTCGTGAGGATCCCATTTAATGTGAGACAACTGCTCCACCAATGACAAGTTATCATACTTGTCTTCAAACTGATTACAAAGCACCTCTCCCAATTCATCCCATGTTCAGATGGAATTGATTGTGAAACTCCTGAACCATTGGAGTGCTTTACCTCTGAACGATGCCACTAAGAGCCTCAAGGAAACATTTTCTTGTGTTATATGATACATCGAGCACAAATTTGAGATGTCCTTAATATGATCAACTAGTGTAGTTTGATCTTCACCTGAAAAATATGGTATGCTTTTGAGAGCAGCCACTGGAATATCATCATGATGGGCTAATTGAAGTGGACTGCCACCATTGAATGGCACAAAAACCTGGTTTCTTGGAACAATCATGTTTGGCACCAATTTTTGTTCTCTTACTAGGCTGAAAACTCTCATTGCTGGTGGAGTTGAAACTATCTTTCTTGACGAAACAACAACCTTCCTTGTTGGTTTGCCTCTCCTACAGGGTGGTGAAAGCTACAAATATTCTAAAGGGATAGAATTTCCCCTTGTCTAAATTCGTTTCATAAGTTGTCACAACATTGATCTATCATTAATTTTCACATTCAGAGTTGCCAAATATGTTGGTGTGACCTTTAAAGGTTTAAAAATATTATTGGTAGCATATCAAAACTAGCAAACTGATGTGTTTTCTAGTTTGAAATGACTATTTTGTCCCACCGGGCGTGCCAAAACTATTGGCGATTACAAATCTGCACCCTGTTTGCTAAGCTTTTCCAATTGCACTTAGCAAACTTGGACCAACATTGGAATGCTTTCAGGTTGTGGGTAACCTATTTGAAAGAAGACCTCTGGATTGTGGGTCGGCTTCCCCATTTGATATCACTTAACTATTGAATTTATGAGGTAAGGGTAAGAGTTGCATGAAATAAACCTAATGATGGAAAGAAACTAAAGTGATACACCAAACAGTCTAGACCTATTAACAACTTATCATATTTGAATTAATATCACAAAGCTGGACTTACACAACTCACTTAATAATGCAGTTTGCATAAATATTTCATAAGAAGGTCTATAAATAATGCTATTAAAAGGAAAATAGAGATTTCACAATTAATCAACACCATTAACACCACAAATTACAACCTGCAAACATACATCTTCTGCTAAATAGATGCATAACATGAGACAAGCTTGCAAGGAAAAAATAGATTTCACAAAACAAGTTGATCAATCATTAATAGCATACATGGGAAACAAAAAATGAGAAGGTAAAATTTCTCTACTCTATCAATTCAAAGTGCTTACTGTATATTAAGTTTGTGTGAGTTACAATGCAGCTTCATGAAAAAATGACTCCAAGATAGTAGCTATCCTCTTGCTGAAAAAGCAAGAACTCCTGAAATGTTCAAAAATGAACATACTTAACCAACACCCACCAAAACCTCCCACACATGTGCTTCTAGAAGATTATCCTCGGATAAAATAAAAATGGCTCCAAAAGAACCTTCTAGAAGTCTCTAAAATGCCCTCTACATGGAGAAAAAACAAGCTAATTCAATAGCCATCCCAAAGGTGTGACAAATATACCTCCAGCTGGCCTCATTCTTCACCAAAATAGTCTAAACAACATCTCACACTTCCCACACCTCTGCAAGTCATAATTGGTCCTATTTCAACACTTGACCTTACTCTCCATCATGTAGTATGTGTGTTTATGAAAACACATGGCTTTTAAAGCATTAAATATAGCAACTTTGTTAAGTGATTTATAAAACATCAATTAACAAGTCACTTTACAATTAAGCTCAATTTAAAAGGTTCCACCATTTAAAAGTATTACATTTACATTGAAAAGCAACTTGAATGTGATTTGCAAATTACTTACATGATATTTTTAGACATGGAATAAAATGTAACATCAAATGTTATGACAAAAGCTTCAAAAAGCCTCTAAGGCATTTGCCTAGCAACTTACCATATTCTGCATTCTCCCACACATGTCATAATCACATGGTTTGCAAAGGCACATGGCATAATAGCACTTGGCTCATAAGGCCGACCTCCAAGATTCTTGGAAAGCATATTCTAAACACATGATGTTGGGTCAAAAAGACAAAGCACCATACTTGACCATCACTAGTACACAAACAACAATATATGACTAAATAAACTACTAAAAGTTGCATATAAATGACTAATTTTGGTCACGTGACCATTAGTAGTTTATTGCCGGTCATTTATAACGTGACCAAATTTATGACTAAACTATTTTCGTCATTTATTTAGTCATTAACTTAGTCATTGATTTGGTCATTAATTTGGTCATTGGTTTAGTCATTAATTTAGTCATTAATTTAGTCATTAATTTAGTCATTGATTTAGTCATTGATTTAGTCATTAATTTATTCATTGATTTAATCATTAATTTAGTCATTGATTGTTATTAATTGGTCATTTATTTAGTCATGGTAGTGATTTATTCAGTCATATATTTAGTCATTAATTTAGTCATATATTTAATCATTAATTTAGTTATTAATTGTTGTTAACTGGTCATTTATTTAGTCAAGGTAGTCATATATTTAGTCATATATTTAGTCAATAATTTAGTCATTACTTTAGTCATTTATTTAGTCATTATTTTAGTCATTACTTTAGTCATATATTTAGTTATTTAGTCATTAATTTAATCATTACTTTAGTCATATAGTTAGTCATTAATTCAGTCATTTTATTTACTAGTTTTCATTAATTGGTAGTAAATATAATCACTAAATAAATAATTTATTAAATACCATAAATTTTATAATGCAAAACTAATATAATATTAAATTTGAACTAAAACATAAAAGTAAATAAAAATATTACATATGTGTACAAGCTACAACATACTAAAATTAAAAGATTGATTCAACATCATGATAAATAAAGGTAATCTACAATAAAAAAAAATTAATGCAAATATATATCAATATATATATCAAGTTATAAGATGTCAAAGATGTCTAAGAGTATATATGTAAATATAATAAAAAATGTCAAAGTTGTCTAAGAGTTTCCAAGTCTTTCAAATACACCATGATAATTAAGATCCCTAAACAACATATTCAAAATACTGCATAAAGTAGTGAGCCAAGATGTCTAGCAACTAGTACATGATAAATATGTTCAACTATGTCATTTTTTGCAAATATTTTAGTGGCCACTATGTGAAGGTTCCCTCTTTCTCTTTCAGATGAACAACTCCATCTATTTTGTCTTCATAAACAAGGGGTATGTTACTTGTGACCTTTAAAATGTTTACATTTGCATCCATTGTTCCTTTCAAGTTGACTCCATGTACAATAGATAGGGAGTGAATCCAAACAATGCCCACAACATCACCATCTAATGGATCCAACACCTTAACTTTATCTCCTTCTTTGAGTTTATCAATACATTCTTGCAAAAAGAAAAAAATAACACATTATAACATAAACTTACATAAAGGCTTCCAACAAATAACACATTATCCATGTTCCTACTAAAATTGCATAAAGGCTTCCAACAAATTTTTATGCATGAATAACATAAACTAATAAACTTGTATAGTTTTCTCTTTAGATTACAACAACTACATGCAGCTCAATCAATATCTCATTTAGACAAATAAAAAATTGTAAGATTTAATATTCAATACCATAGAACACAAAAAATATGATAAAATGTGTTCACTGAGGTCATCACAAAACTCACCATGTTTGGAGAAGCAAGCTGCTTTCCACTCAACATACTAGTAGCTGATCTTTTTACAAACCCATTCTCATAAGCCTGCTTGTGCATACACATCAGCAATTTAAATATCAACAAGCATTCCATATTAACTATTATTCAATAACCTTATTGCAAACCTTCCTTATAACATAGAAAACAAGAGAAAATTACAAAACATACATTTCTACCAAGGTGTGAGGAGTCAAAAACTAGGAAAAAAGAATTTTTTATCCAAAACCTGTGGATGATAGTTAATTTTTGTTCAAAATTTCAATTCAGCTTATAAACTCGAAGTTAACATTTTGACAAAATGATTTGACAAGGCATAGGGTTGGTTTTGATCCACACATAAGGAGATTCATAAAAAATGATGCACAAGGCAACCAAAAATAAATCCAAAGCATGACATTCAACTTATATTATATTTGATCTATAACAATCCTTGGAAGATATGTTGAGTTTTTATGACGTTCAAAAGTTGCACTTCATCCATGTTCCTACTAAACTTGCATAAAGGCTTCCAACAAATTTTTATGCATGAATAACATAAACTAATAAACTTGTATAGTTTTCTCTTTAGATTACAGCAGCTACATGCAGCTCAATCAATATCTCATTCAGACAAATAAAAAATTGTAAGATTTAATATTCAATACCATAGAACACAGAAAATACGATAAAATGTGTTCATTGAGGTCATCACAGAACTCACTGTGTTTGGAGAAGCAAGCTGCTTTCCACTCAACATACTAGCTGTTGATCTTTTTACAAACCCATTCTCATCAGCCTGCTTGTGCAAAACAAAATTCATCTTCAATTAATGTGGAAGCATAGAAAAGGCACGTAAACTGTTTGACAGAATGCCTCAGAGAGACGTTATCTCATGGAATGCAATGATTGCAGGATATGCACAAAATGTATTTTTTTAAAAAAAATTAGAAACTTTCAAGCAAATGCTATTGGCAGGTGTAAAAGACCACAAATTTTTCCAGCATTCTCCCTCCCTACCTATGCCAAAATAGGAGCATTGGAACAGGGTATGGACATCCATTAAAGCATAAAGAAAAGAGGAATTTTATCAATTGTTGTAGTTGCAACTACCCTGGTGGACATTATGCAAAATGTGGAAGCATAGAAAAGGCACATTCACTGTTTGACAAAATGGTCCAAAGATATGTCATCTCATCAAATGCAATGATTTCAGGATATGCACAACATGGAATTTCCAAAGATGCTCTCAAAATATTTGAATTAATTAAGCACTCTAGAACATAACTTGACATTGTAAAGTTTCCTAATGCTAGTGCATCACTAATTCCACTACCCACCATGGCAGTCATGTCCTCCTGCTTTAGCTCTCCAATAAATATTAGCTTGTCTTCGTATCTTTCATTATTTAGTATTATGCATGTATACAAAATGTGGTGCGAGAGACAAGACACAGGGACAAAAGGTTTGACAGATGGACAAACCTTCAACTGTAAGAATATTTTTCCTCAAGAATTTTTATGCCACATAATTATTACTTATAAATTATCCGCATATATACAGCAATGGCCATGCATACCTAGCATAAGAAGAAAGTTAATACAATACAGGCGAGTTGTATAGGGTTACTGTTTTCAATATTATACTTGTCTTAGAAAAGTTGAAGTGGCATGGTAGTTGTTTGCAGGAGGTTCTATGTGAGATAAGTCAATAATGGGGTGAGGGAGAATTGATCAAACTTTAGAAGTGATTATAAGACTTAGTAGCAGGGATGTAATTTTTGAAAGATTTGCAAAACAGATGACCTTAATTGGTTGACTAGAAAAGATAAAAATTTCATTAGTTCAGAAGTGAGGCCCGAGTGGTTACTACACCATATTGTTGGCTTGTTTATTTCATTGACCTTTTCCTCAAGATTAATGGTTTGATTAGTGATTATTTTGACTACTTTAGATTCTATGCTTGTTGTTGTATTCTCTAAGAATTTACATAGAGACATTTAAATTTACAATAGATTATGTCTCCTTCAATATATCTAGAAAAATAAGTATGGTATTTCTTTTATTATTCATAACTTTAGTAATTTGAGCACCCAGCACCAAGAAATTAGCGTGAAGTGACCTTTTGAACTGACAACATTTAGGACACTAATACAAGCATAAGAAATGACCCAATGACGTTGTTAGAATGGAATTAACTTGTCAAGAACATTATCTTCTAACTGATTCCATTTAAGGCCCTGATTGGAGTGACTGAACATTTATTTTCTTTGGTTGATATTAAAGGTCTTTCATAAAATGATGGGTTGTTTCTTGACTATTGCAATTCTTAAATGTTAATTATTTCTAATACTCACAAATTTATGTTGTTTTATTAAATATATGAAAGAATGTTTGATTTTTCTAATTGAAAATGTGTAATATTTATTTTTTAAATATTATCTTGCCTATTGATAATGGAGCCTAATTATATTCCTAATTCAAAGTTTTTGTTTTAGTTATGTTTCAATTACTGTCAGTGAATGCATATTTGTTAAATGGTCTATCATTAGATCTCATGTATTCCACAATGGTATCAAAAAAATGACCCAATTTTTTCAATAATGAACCTTCCACACCTATTCAGCGTACCCATTGCACACCAAGGTGCAATTGCTAGTAAATACAGGTTAAATGGTCCTATGATGATTTTGGATACTATAATAGATATTTCTTGATTTGATTAGAGACCAACCCCAAGTAATGAGATTTCAGTGGTTTCACTTTTGCTTTCATAAAAAACTCATGGTATTTTTTATGTATCCATTGTTGATTTTCAAAAAGGTGTGGTGCCACCACTTGATATGCATTTGTAGATCTAGGGCCTCCCTCAATAGCTAGTTTTGGTCTTTTTTTGGCTTATTCATCCCTTGTGATCTCTTGTTCTTTAGATGGTTTTCCTTATTGCAGCCCTCTTGTAATTAATAGGAATAAAATACTTTTACTTGCATTTATTTCTCTATTGCCAAGATCTTACTCTCATTATTGCTCAAGTAGTGGGCTCTTCCCTTCACTTGTGTGTTATTTGATCTATAAAAAGTGGTGGGCATTCCACACACTTCTCATCAACAATGAATTTCTTTATAGTTGTTTTGCAGCAATCCCAATGACTCAATATTCAACAGCTACTTAAGAAAAAAGGATGGAATATCAATCCTCACACTATAAACCATCCTACAACAATAAAGCTCTATCTAGCATGCTCCACAACAATGATTCAATTTACTAACTTAAGGAATACTCTGAAACAATTCGTGCACTCAAGAGAACCCATAATACAGTTATTGAACCTGGAGAAACCCACCATGGGAAGAAAACTCTAGTGTAAAAAATCCATTATGATGCTTCTATACTTTAACTTTTACACCCTTCTATGTTCAAGTGTTGCAGCTGTGACAGGTTGCCAATGAATTGGGAAGGCTATTTAAATCTATACACCCTACCATGTTCAAGTGTTGCAGCTGTGACAGGTTGCCAATGAATTGGGAAGGCTATTTAAATCTATACACCCTACCATGTTCAAGTGTTGCAGTTGTGACAGGTTGCCAATGCAATCAAGGAGCTTATTTAAATGTCCACACCCTTCTATGTTCAAGTGTTGCAGCTGTGATAGGTTTCCAAACAAATCAGGGAGCTTATTTAAATGTCCACACCCTTCTATGTTCAAGTGTTGTGTTGCAGCTGTGACAGGTTGCTAATGAAATCAAGGAGGTGATTTTAAACTATGACAATATTTTATTTTTAAGTGTTGCAGTTGTGATATATTGTCAACAGAATTAAGGAGGTTATTTAAACCTTTAAAATTTCCTAGTATATTCAAGTGTTGCAGCTGTGAGAGGTCGACAATGGAATTGGGGAGGTTATTTAAACCTTTGCAACTTTCTATTTTCAAGTGCTGCAGATGTGACAGGTTGCCAATGGAATCAAGAAGATTATTTAAACCTCTACAGTCTTCTATGTTCAAGTGTTGCAGCTGTGACAAGTTGCCAATAGACTCAAGGGGGTTATTTAAACTTTTACACATTTCTATGTTGAAGTGTTACAACTGTGACAGGTTGCCAATGGAATGAGGGAGGTTATTTAAATCTATAGACCCTACCATGTTCAAGTGTTGCAATCGTGACAGGTTGCCAATGGAATCAGGACGGTTATTTAAATGTTCACAACCTTCTATGTTCAAGGTTGTAGTTGTGACAGGTTGCCAATGGAATCAAGGAGGTTATTTAAACCATGACAATATTTTAGTTTTGAATGTTGCAGCTGCAATAGATTTTCAATAGAATCAAGGAGGTTATTTAAACCTTTGAAACTTCCTATTATGTTCAAGTTCTACATTTGTGATAGGTTGACAATGGAATCAGGGAGGTTATTTAAACCTCTACAACTTACTATTTTCAAGTACTGCAGACATGACAGGTTGCCAGTGGAATAAGGAAGGTTATTTAAACCTCTACAATCTTCTATGATTAAGTGTTGCAGCTGCGACAAGTTGCCAATAGAATCAAGGAGGTTATTTAAACTTTTACAGCCTTCTATGCTCAAGTGTTGCAGCTACGACAAGTTGCTAATAGAATCAAGGAGGTTATTTAAACTTTTACACCCTTTTATGCTCAAGTGTTGCAACTGTGACAACTTTCCAATGGAATCAGGGAGCTTATTTAAACCTCCAACTCTATTATATTCCAATGTTGCAGCTATGATAGGGAGTTAATGGAATCAATTTCAGATTGGGTTCTAGGTGCATGTAGTCATGCAAGTTTAGTGGATGAGGGCTGCACATACTTCACACATCAGTAACCCTTAATGCATTACAATTTACATAAATAGTTGATCATTAGGTGTGCATGGTTGACCTTTGTGCCCGTGTTGGCTATATTGAGGACATCCTAAACATTATTACTAGGATGCTAGTTAAATTTGTGGTACATGTGGATCATATATGAATATAGGCTGAGTATTTCTAGCAACACTGCTTTTTTAGTTGGATCCTAAAAATGCTCCAACTTATGTTCTTCTCTAAAACATCTGTATCAGAAATAACTCAAGTTTCACGAAGAGAGTGTAGTCTCTTCTTTTTTGGGAACATAAGAACATTATAATCAAATGTCACTGATACTAGACTGAATCATGATTGTATATTGGAATAAATTATATTAAGAATAAGAATGAATAATTGTTATAATCTACGATTATGAAAACCAAAACATCTTGAGGTACACATCTTAATTTCTACAAATTACACTAGATCCCAAGGGGAAACTATAACATGAATTTGATGATATATATAAGCTTCAAAATGTTAGATTATACCTATATGTGCACATGCTATAATTGCATATTTGTAACCCAAACATTCCCCATGACGTACTAGAATAAATTTTATTGGTATGGAGAAATGATAGGAGAAAAATACTAATGAATAAATCATAAAGGTCTGAAAGATACACACCCAAAATTTTTGGATTTGAAACCCATTTTGCACTCACTTGATGCACCACTACCCTGTCATGATTGCTCAAATTGCTTTCAAATGTAAGAACTACAAAATAGTAATATTTAAGTTAGTATATGCATAAGCACATAAGATTTCCCTCATGTAACAGTTCCTTCAATTAGAAATGCATGTCTGAAACAAATTATAATTACAAGGACACCGGAGAAACAACACTAGGATTTAAGGTATATCCTTACAATTTCATGAGTAAGAAACAACACTAGTATTTAAGGTCTATCCTTACAATTTCACGAGTGAGAAACCTAGTATGCAAATCCATTAATGTGCATATGGAATTTCATATTATTAAGGCATACGGGCAAGGATTTGCTAAGTAAATTAGTTATTTCATTTTACAAATAACTTGTCACACTGCATTCAATAGCAACTTAAGGCTCAAATATACAAGTAAATCTCAATAAATACTCTATTTTGAGATTAATAGATGAAAGTAGCAAGAAGAGTTGAAATTTTGAACCCTGGTCAGCTACAAGGTATGTATAGAGTAAGTTATCTATCAAAAACATATATTTGGCTTGACATAGACTTGTGGATTAATTAACATAGAATTTTTTGATTGCCTGCTAGGTATTCTTGCAAATCTAGAGGTAGTAATGTTGATATAGCTGCATGTTTGGCTATGTTGGAATTTGGAAACTAATTTTCTATACAACACATATCTTGGAACAAATTTCCCTGTGAATAAACTATAATTTCCTTTTCTGAAGTAAAATAATTAAGGAAATGTCAGAATTTGGAAAAACAGTTTCTTATGGAATCCTACTGCAGGATTAAAGATCTTTGAAAGGAAGCGGCTAGATCCATAATTTTGTTAGACCTTAAAAACACAAGCACTTGAGCAAAAATATTACTTGGCCTTTCCTGAACTGAGCGATCTTTAATATTTCCTTCAAGTAAATTTAGTTGTTTCAGCATATACTGCAGGTAGGAAACTATAAAAGTTAGTAAATATATGGAGAAATAATGAAAGTTCCAGTCAGTAAATGGTACTTGAAAAAGAACAATATACTCAAACTTTCAGAACCTTAGTCCTTCCACTAAAATTTGTATCAATTATTATTAATGATAAGATTATAATATTTAATAAAAGAAATACATATGGTATTTTTTAAGCATTAATAGATCAAGGTCTGTGTATTACTACTTGAGAACCAGCCTTCTAACATAGCCCTATTCAACTTTGTTGAATGATAATTTACTATACAAAATTTTCCTTATAGAATTGTTAAAACCTTCGTTTTATCTGTCTAAATATAAAATTCCAAATGAATGCAGCTGATTCTAGAAAAAATAGTATTGTAATGAGCAACATCCATAGCTTCATTTAGATACAAAATTACATTTACTAAAATTATCATATTACAAGAACACCTACAAAACCAAATTTTCAATCATTGCAGCTCAAGAATCCTAAGATAGTAACATGATAGAAAAATTTGTTTTATAATTTGAATTACTATGGCAGTCTATTAGGCTACCATGGAAATCCATAGCATGACATAAAGATCTGTTTGGTTCCTAGGCACAACATATTACACTTATAATTTTATTCCCTAGTCTAAGTCTTATTATTCAAGTCATAGATTAATATGAGTACACTAGAGTACAGAGTGAGGGAAAGCCCTACAAAATGTATCTTTTTCAATAGTATGTGTTAATGCAATACAGGAAGACACTATATATGGGTACTCTTGTGTTACATTTAAATTTGTATCTGCAGTACATCCCAAGTGAGCAGGTGCTTCCCATATTTTTTTAGGGTTAAAGATGGCAGATATCTAACAATTAAATGCAGATTTAAATAATAAACAGAGAAACTAAAACATACACAGAATAAATCATAACACAGAGAATTTAATGTGGTTCACCCAATCTGGGCTACATCCACCAAACCGCAGCCATCCAATACTTTTATTATCCAGTGCAAAACCTATTACAATCTCGTGAATAATCGCGTTTTTCTTCATACTGTAACCCCCAACCCAACCCCTTTTAACAAGCTTTTAGAAGCTTCCAGAATTAGGGTTTTACAATGTCGTTTTCTTTCTTTTTCGGAGATTTTTCCTTTTTCGTTGATCTAACGCAAAAAACGCAAAATTTATAATGCCGCCAACCCTCTAATACTCCAGGTCTCCAGACCAACAGGACGGGGGGCCAGGGTGTACAGTATACCATGGGCTATACAGTATAGCATGATCAGTCGCCACATACCAACATATTTTGCATATTTTTTGTTGCTCAATTTTTTCTTTTTGGTTAACAAAATAATTAAAAACCTTACAACACATTGAAATTATTAATATCAGTTAATTAGGATTCCTTTCCCACTGAGTGAAGGAAAGCCCTAAAAATTCATCTTTCTCAATCATTTTTGTTAATGCAATACAAAGAGACACCATTGTGTGAGTACTCTTGTGTCACAGCCAAATTTGCATCTGCAATCCATCCCAAGTGAGCAGGTGCTTACCATCTTTTGCATAATTGTTTGTTGCTCAATACTTTAGGAACCCATCAAGATCATTATACAAAGCCAGACTAGTTAATAAAGTTACTAAAAATCATACAAGATCAATATGATGAAGAATTCCTATAAGCAATGCTTATTACTATTTGCCCAATGCAAAAATGTGGGCTTTTAGGAAAAACATAAATAAATGAAGAATAAAACCAAAGGTAGATACCAAGTTTAAGCACCATTCTTTTAAAAAGCATCATTTCAATCCAAAACTTTCGCCCTTCAACTCATGACAAAAATTTGGACTTCTATAGCTAAATCCCACTTCCGTCTCTATAAATGAAACCATTTCATTTTTTAGCAACTTACACATGTAGAAGAATTCTTGACTATGGAAATCACGCGTTACAATTAAACCAAGCCTAATGGAGTTATTATATATTCATATTAAATAACATACTAGGAAAACAAAAATATTGCATGTTTGTTGAATGGGCCACAGTTTATCTTCCAAAGTTTGTGGGTTCCACCAAGGAACTCTCAATCACCAATAATCAAAGAAAACATTTTGGTGTTGTATTATTTTCAAAGTTTTCCCATTTATCACTTTATAGAAGATGTTTTCAGTGGGAACTGGTGCAAATAGATGTATTCGGCAATAAAGAAGACACGAGCAAAGTGCTTTGGAAAAAGATGCACCAACAAATATGGTGAAAGGGAAAATATAGTTGCAACTATACAGTTTCCTAAATCGTTAGAAATTACCATGGATACATCCATTGCAAAATATGCATAATACAAAACCTTTTGTATGCTATACAAAATGCATCCCTTTTATTTGCAACCCAAACATACAGCTATTGATACCCTATAATACATTTGGAGCAAAATAGATTTTAAAAATGGCTTTGCAAACAACCGTTTGAAAGAATAGCAAACTAGTAAATATAGATCCATCATGTCTTAGAATCTAGCAACTTATGGGAGCCTCAATATTGTGAAATCATTGAAGATTTGACGAAACCCACAACACCTATATGTTGAGTATGTAGGATTCTGTAGTGCAGATAAATTTTCCATAGAGCTTCACTCTCCAATGCTTTAAATTTATATTTCTCTGTCTGGGCTATTCATTGCATTCAATTGTCTAGGATTTCCAAACCTCCCTAATTCTTTGGAAGAGTGCATACACTCCAAGCTTCCAATGCGGGCTCTTTCATCCCTTCTTGCTTGACCCAAAGAAGGCTTGAAAGCTCGTAAAATGTTTTTCTATCATTTTATAGGCCGAGGGAAAAGTCAGGACAAAGAGTACAAGTGCCCTGCTGCTAACTTATGTGATTGCGTACAGTTGTAACTTTTTGAGAAAATGGAAGGTTGATTCTATTTAGGAATCACGACTTGTCAAAAATACCTTATATAAGCTATAATTAGTTTAATTTTTCTTGGTTTTATGATTTATAAGTTTTGAGTTATAGTTTGACCATGCTGAAAAACTATCCTGATCAAATGATCATAACCTCAATTTTTCCTTCACTCATCACTGCTCCAGCATTTTTGCCAAAGCCATCCAAGCACTGCCTTTGACTGATTGCTGCATAAGCCCAGGAGAAGTTTTCCAAATGTTGAAGTGAAATGCCTCTAATTTGTCCTTGTACTTTTCTGACCTCCAGGAGATAAATTGATATATCAACAATGATTACTTTTAGGTAACAAGAAATCAACCCTCATAGATAGACCTTTGTAGGTGGATAGGATCTGAAGTTTTTCCATTGGCACCAACACCTATGGCAGCTTGGAAAAGAGAGTTGCTACAGCCTTGTGGAAGAAATTACCAAATTGTTCAAAATGAAGACTATTTCAATCATGTCTGTAATAACCACCCTTGATTATTTTTGAATATTTTCAATTGAAATGAGATACAAAACAGTATCCTTTCCACTTTCTGATCACCTAGTTCCTGAGATGTAAGGCAGGAGAGTATATGGTGTCTAAAAGTATACGACAATCAGAATGCTTGCAACCTAAAGGAAATGCACCCTGACTGGCCAGCAATTAAACTCACGATTCACTTTGAGGGGTTATGCAACAGAAATGGCGAAAGTAAACCACCAGCCCCGGCAAAACAAAGTAAAATGCAACGTCCAGTAAGAAAATTCAGAACCTTCCACTTATCTGGTAAGAAAATATAAACCCTCTTCCACTTATTCAGCGGAGGAGTTTATAACATCATATATGCCAAAACCCATTGATAGTTCTACCATCCAAGAGCCAATGAAGTTATGGTAGTTTGCGGACTACATAAGGAGACCATTTAGACTTGGGGACATTTAATTGTTCTTAAATATTGTAGCGGCTTTAATGTTGTCTTCTACTCTAATAAGGACACCTCTTCAAAGTTGTCAAGCCTTTTGGAAAACTATTTACTTCACAAGGTCCATATAAGCACGATAGAGGAGCAGCAGCCACTGAATTGATTTATTTTGAAAATAACCTTGAATAATGTGTTGAATTTGTAGTTCATCTTTTGCAAGAATTTTCATTAAGGTCCCTTAGGGCTAAAACTCTTTATCATTTTTTCGTCCTCATGAATTGGAAATAGAATTATGAAGGCTTATCCCTCTCTGCAATCCAAAGCACACTGTGCTTGATTCTATCTATGTATAGCATGTACTCGTAAAAATAGCGGAGTTGAGGTTCTAACTCATTAGCTGCTAACTGCTTTAGATTCATTGGAAGGGTTGCCTATTTCCAAATTTTTTGTAGCCTGCTGGAGCTTGAGGTGGACTTCAAGACTCTAGCTCCTGCTTTAAGAGTCTTGGCTTTACAAGCACACCCATCGCAAAGTCTAACCAAAATATCCATCCCTTCATCCCATTTGGAGCAAGGGTATCCAAGCAAATTTATCATGGCCTTCTAAAATTTTTCATTTTTATGTAGAACTACATAAGGAGATCATTCAGATCTGGGAACATCTAATTCTTCTTAGATTTCATACTTGTTGTAAGGTCATTTTCTATGCTAATACATACACCTCTTCAAAGTTGTTGAACCTTTTGGGAAACTACTTACTTTAAAATGTCCATATAAGCATATGACTGAGTGGCAGTAGCCACTGAAGTGAATATTTTCAAAAATAATCTAGAATAATGTGTCAAATTCATAGTTCATCTTTTGCATGAATTCCATTAAGGTTCCTTAGGGATAACTCTCTTTCTAATTTGTTCTTCCTCTTTTAGGAACTAGAGAATTTTGAAGGGTAATCCCTTGCTGCAATCTAAAGCACACTGTGCCTGATTCTAACTCCTTTTTCCATGTACTCATAAATACAGCTGAGTTGAGATTCTAACTTATAAGCTACTCTCTACTTTGATTCATTGGAGGGGTCATTTGTTTCCAAATCCTTTGTAGCATGTTGGAGAATGAGGTGGGCTTCAAGGCTCTAGCCATAAGACTCTTGGCTTTACACATAATTTTTGACTCCAACCAAAGTATCTGTTCTTAATCCCCATTTGGAGGCCTAATTATCCAAACTTTACTCACATTATTATGACTCAATAGAGATACATTTTATTTAAGGAAGAGTTTGAATCACCTTGAACATCAGACTCTAAAATTGTATGTAGAAACTATTTTGTGGTATGATCCAATAACTCTCTACAAGCACTGAGCATATACCCTGAGAAAAATGTAGCAACAAATGGAACAAAATCTTTCAAGGCTAATTGGTTATGTTTTTAATGTATAGATCAAGTATATACCATCCAGCCAAATCAATCTCCTTCTGGCCCCAATCAACTCAAAAATATGCAGAGTCCACCCTTAGTTACTCCAAGATTCACTTTTTATCAGGTTGAAGGGTTGTGGACTCCAGCTATTTAATGTGGAAATTGTTGCATTTATATATTTTGATATTTCTAGAAGACATGTTTATTTTATTGTGTAATCTACATTTTGAATTAGTATCATATTAGCATTCCATTTACATGGCATTGACATGGTGTGGTAAAAGTGTAAATGGAATTCAATTACGTGGGTTTAAATTGGATATAACTTGGGTAACTAAAAAAATGTTAATAATGTTTATAGAAATAGAGAACTTTGATTTTGTTATTTCAAGCCAAAATATAATTCTTAGAGATTATAAATATAGCACATAAATTTTTTCCAATTATGAGAATTAGGTTTGAAAAAACTATTTTACAGGCAGTCTGATTTTTTCTACCTAACACTCATTAGGGTATTAACTATAAGAAAAACCATCATGAATATTAAAGGTACTGTATTTTTAGTCCATGAAAATGAATTGTAATGCTTTTGGTAGAAAAATGAGAAGATTAATTATACAAAAATCTACTTAGTTTTCTACCAAAAGCATTACAATTCAAACGTTGAATATGTATAAACTATAATTTTAATTACAAAGAAAATTTAAAATGCTCTAGCCTTGACCCTAAACTAAAAATTTTCAGTCTTCCTATACTTGTAGTTTTCTTCCCCTAATTTCAAAATGAAACAAAAAGGATAGAAATACATAAAAAAAAGTTTAGAACCACTTTTTGAAAAACTCAGCATGCATGGAAGATGTGGCAGGTCATGATTACTTGGGATTACTTTCAAGTTTTTAAGTGTAGTATTAAAAGTCTTTGATTTGGCCAAAAATTTGTAACTATGGTGATACTAGTTTGACATTTTCATGATGAAATAGAAAATCATTGTAGTTTCAGATGTATGGGTTTGCTCCTTTATGCCTTAAATAATTAAATTTCCTACCTCAGCTAGCAAAAGTGATTTCAAGCGATCAGCACTACCTTTTTGGGTGTACTTGGTTGGAAGACTGATATTTATTTCAGTTCTACCCTCTACGATCTGCTATAGCCAGCTAACTTCAATTTTAGTTCTGTAATTGTTGTTATATCTAAAGCTTGGAAGTTTTGGAATATTATTTTCAAAGGAAATACATGAAAAAGGAAATGTAATTGTGTAGGGTTGTATACAAAGTTACTAA